>LJJS01000696.1:0-78242 GCA_001447215.1 Diaporthe aspalathi
ATTATATTTGCTTAAACTACCTATATTATCCAAAAAGTAGCGGAGTGATGATACTGGCGGAGTGATGGTAAACCACGTTATAATTTTTTAAAAAAGGCTTAAATTAATAGTATAATTTTAAGTTATTTAAATTATATATATAATATAAAGTTAGTAATAGCTATAGTAGTATTTTTAGTATTATTAATAATTATAATAAGTAATTAGTAAGTAATCTTTATTTTTATAATAGTTTTAATACAGTAGCGGATTTTAAAATAAGTTAATAAATTAATTAAGGGGGGGCTAACTTTTATTTTCAACCGACAGCATCTCCGATTAGTCGAATTTACCTGGCCAGGCTGGCATCTTGCGAGAGTTGTGACCAAGTGGATGCCAGTCGACCGAGGGACGAATTCATAAGATTGTGCATACATATGTACTGTAGGCCTAGCCGGGCCCACTTGGATCGTGAGTTCGATGATGGATCTCGTGAATTTTGTGCTCGAGAGAAATGAACAGGGAAAGAAGCAGTGGATTAGTTATCGCAAAGACACCCGAGCATTTCTTGATTCCACCTTGCACGTAGCCCCGGCTGACATCAGTACCTGGGTATAGCATTTCGGAAACGTGACATATACTGGATTGAAGCAGATAATACGAAATCATAATTCTTTGAGAATTGTACGACTGCTAGTTGCGTGGTAGTATAGCAGTCATTGACTGCGCTGGCTTAGTGGCTCAGCTGCCTCGTTAATCAACTGGTAGGTACCTAAGTAGGTAGATAATACCAAAATTGCATTCGGTTTCTGAGACAGTGCCTGAACGGTATATTCCCCTTGACCTCTGATTCTCACCCTCCGCCTCAGTGACCTTTGAAAATTTTCTCGAACTCATATTCGTTCCACCTGACTGTGGGCTTCAGCCCGGCCAACTTCCAGCTCCCGTCAATTTTCCGATAGAAATGCCTGATTAAAGCGTGACCATGGCCCTTGGCTTCCTATGGGCCCAGATATTAGTACAAAACCACCATATACGTGAGTTTGCGCTCTAGGATATATGGCTTCTTGGTATGTGTGCCCAAAAGGTCATAGCTACCTAGGTAGGTAATGCACCCATCAACGTGGGCGGGCGTGAACTCACAACTGTCTTCTTGTCCAGGCCAGTATATCTCTGGTGGGCGGCGCGTAGCTGATGGTAGCCCGTCACGGAGTCTTCTCCCGTTCTTTCAAATCTTGAACCCCCGATCAAATGCTGTGTGTCGACTAGAGGGTCTCCGACGAAGCCTATGTTACTGACCATACCGACGAATTCCTCCTTCGGAAGAGCGTCCCATTTGTGGCCCGTTACCTCCGTGTAATCGACCTGAATCTCATCAGCCGGTTACACGAACTTTTGACTCCCTCGCGGGTTGCACCCTACCAAGAGCTCCGGGGCGAGTATCTTGCGGAGTCGATCCCAGTCCTACGGAAACGGTCAGTCTCAGTCATCACCGTACCAATGTCTGACCAGGAGCGTGTCAGAACCTTCTCATCATAGCTATCGCCCCATTCGAAGGTCAACTCCTTCAGTTCGTGGGCCACTGTCCCTTGTCAGCAGCGAGAACGGGAGGGCTGGGACTCGTGACTACTTGCGTTCAGCATCGATTCGTGACATCGCGTTAAAGACCCAGCGGGAGAGGTGTATGAAGAACCAGGAGGCCGATATTCAACACCAGTGATGGTTGAAATTGATGATATAGTGGCCCGGAACTCATGCAATTGTATTTGTACACTGCCGATCGTTCCCGGCTCCTTTCACGGGTTCTCCTCATCCCCAAGACTCCACTGACCCGCCAGACATTGCGATGGTGTATTGCATAGCGCAACATCAGAAATGGGGCATCGCCTTGCCAGCCAATCGGACGCATGATGCGGCCTCACGGGCGGGTTTTCCTCCGGCATCAACTTAGTGTCCACTTCTCCGGTTCGAGGCTCACTCGAGACGGAAGCCTCAAGTGCACAGGTTGACGGCAGCACACATGCTATCAACATGTACCCTGATATGCTTTAATCCTGCCTTTTAACAACATCCAGGCCATCTTTCGACACCATGGCTGACGAGCCCACCTACAAGGCCGTCATGGTCACCGGCGCCAATGCCTTCTACTCGGCTGCGATTATCGAGCGCCTGATCGAGAAGGGCGTCAAGGTCCACGCGGTAGTCAGGAGGGAGTCGGCAGGGAAGCCCCTCGAGGAGAAGTACGGATACAAGGTCAAGGTGTTTGTGGCCGCGGACCTGACGACACCCGATGCCTTCCGGGACGCCATCGGGGCCTGCGACGCTGTCTTCCACGTGGCGTCCCCCTTCCGCTACCAGTTCTCCGACGCCGCGGCCGAGGTCCTCGACCCGGCCATCAAGTGCGCGGTGGCGGCCCTGCAGGCGGCATCCGCCGAGCCCCGGGTGCGGCGCGTGGTGTTCACAAGCTCCGTCGCCGCGTGCCTGGACCCGCTGCACCCGGCCGGGTTCCACCGCCCGGGCCACACGTACACCGAGGCCGACTGGAACCCCGTGGGCTACGCGCAGGCCGCGAGCCTGACCGCGTTCCCGCCGGTGTACACGGCGTCCAAGGCGCTCGCCGAGAAGGCGGCGTGGGACTTCATGGCGGCCGGGGAGCGCGGCTTCGACCTCGTGTGCATCAACCCTTGCCACACGTGGGGCTCGTACGGGCAGTTCGTGGCCCGGGCGGCGGACATGAACGCGACCAACTCGGACCTCTCGAAGCTCGTCGACGGCGTGGAGAAGGAGGTGCCGCGGACAATCATGCCGTGGATGTGTGACATCTCCGAGGTTGCCCAGGCGCACCTGAACGCGCTGTACAGGCCTGAGGCGTCGGGCCGGTACATCGTCGCTAATCATGAGTTTGACTTTCAGCAGGTTGTTGACTTGCTGCATGACAAGTTCCGAGACAGTGACTGGATACAGAATGTTCCTAGGGGCACCCCCGGGAAGAAGGCCATCGAGTCACACTTTGTATTGGATAACACCAGATCCAAAAAGGAGTTGGGTGTGGAGTATGGTGATTGGAAGCAGAGTATCATTGACTTCGTATCTCAATATCAGGAGGACAGAAAACGGTTCACCTGAGGCACAGAGGACGGATCATAGTCAACTCGAGTTGCACACCGAGTTCGGAGGGGGAATATACCTGGGCCCAATACATCCGACTGCTGTTGTTCGTGGTCCGCCCATCTGTTTCGAAGACGCAAAGCAAGTCGTGATTCTTTCCTGCAACCCTACCTTAAGTAATTTGAGACTCGGCCGGCCAGGAAAGCTCTTCCATCGAGTCTATGACCGAGATGGGAAAAGTTTGAGTACATGTTCAAGTGGCCTGCAGGGACAGAAATTACCATGCTCTCATTTATACAGTCGGGCGGTTCTATTTTTATTGCATGCTCTGTGCCTCTAAAGCTTCGACCTGACGACCGAAGCAGCCTTCTCCCAGAGGCCGTTCTTATCAAGTCCTGGCTCACCGTCGTATATGTCTCTCTCTACCGCGCGTGAGTTGATCTAAATGGGTATTACGTCAGTGCCCGAAGAGCCTTCGAGTAACGCGAGGGGAAAGGATCGCTGTCGGGGACATCACAGCACTTACAAATCTCGGACCAAGCTCTTCGATGTTCTTAGCACCCAGCAGCCGCATGCACGTCTCCGTCTCGGCTTGGAGGACTGTTTTCAAGCAGTTAGAATCAAAAGAACCTCAAGAGAACGAAAGCAGGGACATGACGAAATACTCACTCTCGAATGTCCGGTAGACACCCTGCCAGCCGCCAGCACCAAGGCCCCAGAGCGGCGCACGACCGACACCCACCGCTCTCGCGCCCAGGCATAGTGCCTTGACCACATCCGTACCACGGCGGATACCCCCATCAACCCAGACCTCGAACTCCTTGCTGTCCAGCACCTCGGGACAGTACTTGCGGCACTCGAGCAGGGTGTGCACCGCAGGAGGTGCCGTGTCGAGCGCGCGCCCGCCGTGGTTGCTGAGGATGACGGCGCGCAACGTTCCCGGGTTCTCCCGGGCGTACTTGTACGCCAGGAAGACGTCCTCGTGCGTCTGGAGGCCCTTGAGCACGATGGGGAACTCGGGGGCGTGCTCATTCAGCCAGGGCAGCGTCGTCTTCCAGGTCAGGTCCGCCGCGGTGCCCCAAAACATGGACTGGCCGACGCCGACGGGGCCCGAGTTCTTCTTGCCGCCGATGGCAGGGTAGTCGACCTGGGACTCGGCGGGCGCGCCGCTGTCGGCCAGCCCCTGGCGCTCGTCCATCTCCCGCTTCCCGGGGACGGGCGCGTCGAGGGTCAGCACGATAAACTTGTAGAACCTGTTGAGCTTCCTGATGCGCGCCAGCATGGCCTCGCTCTTGCGGCGCTCGTTCTGCACGTACAGCTGCCAGCCGAAGACCTGGCCCTCCTGCGCCTCGGCCACGATCTGCTCGGGCGTCTGGCTCGCGTTGTTGGACACGACCTGGCAGGCTCCGAAGTAGCCCGCAGCCTTGGCGATGCCCGCCTCGCCATCAGGGTGAGCCAGGCGCGCCATGGCCGCCGGACAGACGAAGACGGGGGACTTGACGCCTAGCTGGCCCAGGAGGGTGGTCGAGGTGTCACAGGCGGTGCAGTCGACGAATACCCGAGGGCGCAGCAGGATGTTGCGGTAGACCGCATTGTTATAGGACTTTGAGAAGAGGTCGTCCGACGCCGAGTAGTAGTATGCCCTGCACTTGTCGCTCACCAGCCGCTTGGCGACTTCTTCTATCTCGTCGAGGTTGAGCAGGTGGTCGAGTGGTGGCCGGACGTATTTCTCTACCGCCGTGCTCGTGCTTGAGGGCTGGCTGGCGGTGGTGGATGAGGATTGTGATGAGGAAGAGGCAGCATTATCGTTCCCGGCTGCTGAGTTGGCGCGTGCCAAGCTGTCTGCGTTGACGCGGCCCAACTTTTGCTCGGGCTTGAGGTTCTCCTCGATCGTTCCGGGAGGGTGTACCGGGTCGTACTCTTCGGTGGCGTCCTTGCCTGCGAGCTTGAGGATGATTTTCGACCCGCCGGGGTGTTCTGAGAGGAAGTCGGTCACGTCGTAGACATTGCCGTAGAGGATAACCCAGCAGCTCTCCTTGGAGGTGTGCTGGGCGACTATAGGCACAACAGACGGTCAGTATGACACCTTTAAGGCCCCCTTGAGGGTCTCAGCAAATTGGAGAGAACATATGGGGGCCATGACCGTGCTGTCTGTCCTCAAGACTTGCCTTCTTCTATCGTAAACTCCTTGGACATGATGGCTCTAGGATTGCGCTCTTTCAACGACACGGGTTGCGTGGCTGGCAAATGCAGCTCAGCTGGGAATCAGGAACGAGAAAAATACTAAGTATATAATCAACAACAAGGGAACAGAAAATAGCAGCGCGAGGTTGAATCCATCGTGGGATAAAAAGAATTGAACAGCGATGAGGTCGACATTCTACCGGGATTGCCCTAAATGACGGCACTCCAGTCCAGGCCCTCGGGAAAAAAGGGTCAGATTCGGCGAGAAATGCCGCTGGGCTGGCCAGCGATCCGGAAAAGTGTCACCCCACTTCCCCACAGATTGCCAGCCAAACTGGGCGTGGGGGAGGCTTCGAGGCCGGGTAGGCCATTTGCAATTGGCTTCGGCCCATTCGCCGGGTCGCGCCATATTATCCCGAGCCTGGCTCCGTTCATCGGAATCATTCACGCAGTCCTGCATTTTGGCTGTCAAGGATGCTAGAGTGCCCTCAGTTGCATCTTCAACAAAATCTCACTTTTGCTGTATTGCTCCGCCCAGGACAATGTAGTATATATGAGTTATATACGGTGGACGCAGAATGTTAACAAAAAAAAAGGACAAGAAAAACCCCGCGACTCATAGGAGCCCAGTACAGCAATCACGGATCGTCCATATTATGCCTACAAATGCCGGCAACCAGCTAATTATCACCACAGGCAAGCTGGGTAGGAGAAAACTTTCGGGAAGTAGACAGTGGGCTTGGGGAAGGGGCTAATGCAGTATTTATATTCGAACGCAAGACCGCACGAAACGAGGACTACACGTCATGTCGTATTTAGTTGACTCACAGCTAGCACTTGTCTCCACTACCGGCCTCGGGATCACATTCACCTTGCTCTGTATCTTGACTCCCGTATCTCTTGATCCACCCAACCGATCACTAATCTGCACGCGCAGTCCGGACGGGTGCGGTAGAAGACGAGACCATGATCCACGACTTCAACATTATGCACCTTATCAGAGGAAATGGCGATCCCGGGCCGGTCGAATCAGGCTCAAGACATTAACTATAACGCCTTACCGCCCTGCCGCTTGTACTTTCCTAAAGTGGCCGGCCTAGACGGTGCCGCCATCCCTCCAGTCGGCCGGAGTGCTGTCTGACGAGATGGAGAGCATCGATGTTTGACTCACAGGCACGGTCCGCGGAGCCCAGAGACGGGAGATAAATAAACACTGCTCGTCTTGTGCCTGCAAACCAATCGTCAGATTCATCAAGCTGCAACAGCCTCGAACAGCATCTAAGTGTCCTGATACAACGCCAGCATGTCAACCGACAACTCACAAGCCTACCCCAAGACGGCCGACTCTGCCATCAACAGGCACAAGGAACGGGGTATGGATATCCATGACACTATCAAGTACTCATCGACAGAGACACACAGTCTAATGAAAGCCACTCCCAGGTCACTATGACGCGGAAACAGTTCACGGCATCATCAACTCCACGCCCGTCGCCCACGTCTCATTCATACCGGACCCATCAGACCCCAAGCCCGTGGTGCTCCCGATGATCGCCCGCGTCGGCTCCTTCAACGGGCAGGAACCCGCAATCTACATCCACGGCTACGTCTCAGCCCGCATGTTCCGGCCCCAGACGGGCCTCCCGGGCCAGCAGCCCGCGACCAGGGACCACGACGCCGGGTTCCCCGTGTGCATAGCGGCCACCAAGATCGACAGCCTCGTCCTGGCCCTCACCCCCTTCAACCACAGCTACGACTACCGCAGCGCCGTCGTCCACGGCGCCGCGGCGCTGCTCGACCCCGGCACCAAGGGCAGCCCGGCCAACCGCGACGAGATCGCCTACGCGCTGCGCCTCATCACGGACGCCATGGTCGCCGGCAGGTGGGACAACACGCGCGAGCCCGACGAGGCCGAGATCGCCGCCACGCGCATCCTGAAGGTGCGCATCGACTCCGCGTCCGCCAAGGTCCGGGACTCCGGCGTGAGTGACGACGCCAAGGACCTCAAGAGCGAGGAGACCACCGCGCGGGTGTGGACCGGTGTCATCCCGTACGTCGAGGTGCTGGGCTCGCCGCGCCCGGCTGGGACGAACAAGGTTGCGGCTGTGCCCTCGTACATTGAGGAGCATGTCAAGGGCCATAATGAGAAGGCTAGTGGCCAGGCTGCGACTGGTGGGCTGGTGGGGAAAGTGTTTGGGTCGTTGTTTGGACGGTGAGGACAGCCAAGTGTGTTTGGGCACGGCTCACAGTGTTCAGTGTCACAAGTCGATAATTATCCTGAAATTGAGTATGTCCAAATTGCCAAGCTACTGCTCATATATTAGAGAACGACAGACCTTTAAAGAAGCAAGCACACATCATTCAATGTGTACATGTTCAAAGACAGTGCAAAAGAAAACAATACCCATCAGCCCCAACAGACAGGACAACCATCCATCAGTATGAACGAACGATTTCGGTGGGTATATACAATGTGAATAAACATTCCCATTACCAGAATGGTTCATCAAAACCACAACGCCATCATCGTGGTCGTTAACGTCTCGGTTGAATCACTTCAGTTCCAGCCCGAGCCACGGGGTCGGAACTTGCGCCCTTTGCCCTTGCCTGGTCGATCCTGAAACGGTGGAGGAGGAGGGCTTTGGCCGGGTACAGACGCCGGAGGAGGAGGAGGAGGCGCTTGGCCGGGCTGCCCAGCAGGTGGTGGGGGGGCTTGACCCGGCTGTCCGGTAGGCGGGGGCGGAGGGGCCTGGCCTCCAGGAGGTGGTGGCGGGGGAGCTTGGCCACCAGCAGGTGGTGGAGGAGGAGCCTGACCCCCGGCAGGTGGCGGCGGGAGAGCCTGACCAGGTTGCCCAGGAAGCGGAGGAGCTCCACCGGAACCGGGCGGCGCCGCCGTTCGGTCTTTGCCCCTGCCGGGCCGGCCCCCGCCACCTCGACCCGGCTGCCCTCCATCGCCTTGACCCGGACGTCCGCCGGTCGGGGGTGGGGCAGTAGCCCGACCGACTACCGGCACAGGCGGACGCGGTGTTCGGTTCTTCCCCTTGCCGGGCGGAGGCCCTTGGCCGGGCAGATCGGTGTCTTGCCCCGGGGGAGGGGCGGCCTGGACGACGACACCATTGGCTGCGTTTGCATCGGCCGCAGTAAACTGGGCGGGCTGGAAGGCGCACAGAGCCATGATGTCGTTTACTTCTGTACAGCAAAGCCGCCATCAGCTCTGAATAATATACGGTGACATAGTGCTTGATGTTATTCCTCCCTTCCAAGGTTTGTGGAAAAGCAAGTCGACCTACCCCTGGCGTCGTTGAACTCGAACGCGTTCTGCTGCACGCAGCTCTGGCACAGCGCCGTCATTCGTCCGACGTCGAAGCTCCGGTTCTGGCAGTAGCACGCCTGCTCGCCCTGGACCTCGGCGGCGTCGCCGCCCACGAGGTCATCGTCGACATCGCAGGTGCGGCTCAGCTCCAAGGTTGGCCGACATATGGCCTGGCATGCCACGGGGACGTCCTGGGGATCGACGTCCAGGTCCGCTGCGGCTTGGGAGAGGAAGGCGAGGGCGAGAGTGGCGGCGACGTAGGTTCTCATTGTGTCTTTGGTGGAGAGGATGTTGGTCTGCAAATGCTTGAATTATTATTTAGATGGATAATCTGAACTAAAGATCTCGTTGATGATGATGGTGAACGCCGGTGATGGTTGTCTGGGACTTCGAGGGAATATTTATATTGCTCCAGATTCCTGTGCACAACTATTTTATCAGTGATTGCTTACCTAGGAACCAACATGGGCATCGTCATCCACAAGGAGATCGTGAAATACGTCGTCATGCTTTCCACAATCCAGTCGACAAGCTTTCACGGCAACGAACTAAGCCCACGTGCATGGCTGTCTCCTCCCAAGGTATCACGATCCAGGACGCGAGCATCGTGGACCAAGTCCAGATTATTCCGGTACGGGAACCTGCCCAATATCTTGGCGAACCGTCATCCAGTCGTAGGAAAACAGACTTGAGACGAGGGGGGGGGAAGAGTTGAGAACAGACAAAGATTGGATAGCTGTCGCCAGAAATCCGGATCGGGTGAAAGTAAGTGGTGTTGAGGCCATGCGCGAAGCTATCACGGCCTCGTCATTCCCTTAGTCATCCCCTCTAGTGAACCAGACGACAAGAGAAGCGCATTGTCGACTAGGCACTCGGCTGAAACCGACCACAGGTCTTGTCGTGGACCCCTCAAGGACCACGCGATCCTGCCGGCGGCCGTTTCGCGCGCCAAGGCAACACAAGCCCACAATCACCCGTGGACAAGCACTGGAGTAGTCTTTAAGCGGTTCGTCTTTGCAACCCTCACCACAGTGCTTGGCTGCAGTCATCCCAGGCGACAGCTGAAAGGAAATCATGCGGCAGCCCGCAGGCGTTCCTATTCGCCGGCTGGGCCCAGGGCCAAGCAGAAACAAGCCCAAGCGTCCCGAGAGTCAGTCTGCTGCCGCAAACCACTCAGAACAGGGCTGACGTCTCTGTGCCCGCCCGGGGAGACCCCATCCGTGCCCAATGCTGTTCTGTACGTACACCTTCTAGACGCTCAAATTACCTTTCCCGCCAGCTGTGATCCTGTCGCCGGCGGCCAGCTTGGCAGAGGGCTAGGTATTGCATAGGTGGTGGGCTCAGATCCACGGCAGTTGCTACCGAGAGCTTTGTCATTTGCTTGAATGGATGAGTTCTGTGTGGCAGTGCACACACCGGCAGTCTCTTACGCGGACTCTGGCATAGAGTGGTGATGAGAGATTCGCTAGTACACAATCTTGATTTTCTCCGTCGGTTCATTATGTCCTCGTCGTAGCCTAAACCGATGTCCATCTACTGGTTCCACGCACTTGAGCATTCCGGAGACTGTCAGCCACTAAAGAAATGACGTACATGTTTTCTGTGATTTTTGATACGGTACCTAGGTATATCATACAGAATCCCTAGGAGAGTTCCATGTAGTCGTATTTCAGGGCTGTCTCTATCATCATAGCGGTCAGAGGCTGCGGAAGACTGATTTACAATGGTACCGTGGTACCCGGGAGCCACAACATTGAAGGGAAGGGGCGGGTAATTATTAAATAAGGTTTCCATCATGTGCCCCTGTTGCGTTCCCTTGTGAACGTCCGGTTGTCAATACTTCGCATAGTTTGGTTCAGCTCGTCAGGCTACCAGGTCCAGACCACTGTCCAAAAACTTCTTCTTATCGCCACGCGGCGTTCCTGTACTCGTACCCTGTCCACGTCAACAGCTTGAACGGATCACGCAGACGGTATGTGGTGGAGGCCTCCGTGAAGTTCCTTTGCTTTACCAGTCCAGGATGATGCAATCACCATCTCGCATTAAAATACAGTATCTCCTATTATGCAGTATCTCCTAGTGATCAGAATCACAGGTGGTGTCATCCTCTAGAGGACAATTTTGGCTCAAGAAATGACAAGATATATATGTATTGTGCCGCTGTGTATTATTGTTTTTCCGGAACCTAGGAACCAGAAATGGCGGCATGCAGCTTGACCAACAGAAGAATTATTAGGCATAACACGTTCACTCACTCTGTGCTTTTTGAGTCTTGCAGACATTTCCGAACATACAGGATCATAAAAGGGTACTTGGTTATGCCTTAAGCACTGCTTAATAATTCGTGTTATTTATTTCTACTTTATTTAACCCTTCATTTCTCTATCATGGGTGCTAGGTAGTATATTTTTGTTGAATCCTGCAGTTAGTTTTAGTAGCGACTGGCAATGATGGACGGGATGGTTCTAAGAGAACCGCGACACGAAACTCCCCTCAATCAAGAGTTCTGTGAGTCGCAAAACTGAACACTCTCGTAGATAGAAAAGACAAACAAGCTGTGGTGCTAGAAGGCATCGTGGTAGCCTGAATTCAGGGTTACTCACAAAGTTCATGATAGAAAAAAAAAAAAGACGTAACGCCGGAGTTAAAGGTCAGGTTTCATTGTAATCCCTGAAAGTTTAACCAATTACGCCTAGGTTCCTAGCTTTATTTACCCACGGATCACAAGCTGCCCCGACAGCTCCGACTCGCGTTGTTTCAACTCGTCATGATCCTGCAGTGGTATCAAGATCGTCCAACCTCGTGCATATTGTGTAACCTCAGCTGTAATAGAGCGACCTGCAAATCCACTGCCCTTCAATTACTGGATATAATCAGGGGCATTGGAGCCGAGTACTGCCAATACGGCATTCTTGTCTCTCATTCAAGCAATAGAACGCTTAACATTGCGCCGCACAAACGCCTCGAGGAGGGTAGCTACGTCAGACCTTTTCTGCAGCCAACGGCCATGGCCGCCCGTTTTGCGCTCAAATGCGCCCAAGAATCCGCCGGCACCATTCCCCTTCCAAACCTGTGCATCGGCACATGGGCATGGGGCGACGCGCGGACGTGGAAGAACAACTCTAAAGACCAGGTGGCCGAGCTGGAGGGGGCATGGACCAGCATGAGCAACTCGGACCTCTTCTTCGTCGACACGGCCGAAGTCTACGGGCAGGGCGAGTCGGAGCGGATCATCTCGAGGCTCCGCCAGAACCCAAATCTCACCACCGACGAGTTCCGGGCTAGGCTCGTCATCGCCTCCAAGTTCCTACCGATCCCGTGGCCGCCCACACGCTTGCTGATGCCGAGCGGCCTGGTGAAGGGCTGCAGGGGGAGCCTGGAGAGGCTGGGTGTGGAGAAGATGGACCTCTACCAGATCCACGGACCAGTGCACTTCGCCAACTCGATCGACGCCATGGCGGGCGGTCTGGCCAAGTGCGTGGAGCTGGGCCTGACCCGCTCCGTCGGCGTCAGCAACTACAGCAAGGAGGAGATGATCACCATCGACGAGGCGCTCAAGAAGAGGGGCCTGCGGCTCGCAAGCAACCAGGTCGAGTACTCGCTGCTGCGCACGCTGCCCGAGGAGAGCGGGCTGCTGGACGAGTGCAAGAAGCGCGGCATCGTTTTGATGGCGTACAGCCCGCTCGGCATGGGCCGCCTGACGGGGAAGTACTCCAGAGAGAACCCGCCGCCGGCTAATCGGAGGTTCGGCAACTTCCCCATGGAGGAGATCGCTCCCCTGCTTGATGTTATCCGCAAGGTCGCCAAGGCGCACGATGTCAAGCCCAGTGCCGTCGCGCTAAAATGGGTGATCCAGAAGGGGGCCATTCCGCTCGGTGGCGTCAGGAATGCGAAGCAGGCTGAGGAGAATGCGAGGGCCGCAAGTGATGAGTGGTCACTGAGCACCGGCGAGATGGAGGAGCTGGATAAACACACCCAAGTTGGCACAACAAGTCTGATGTGGCAGCATGGTTGAGGCTTAACAGTATCGGTAGATGCAGCCAGAAGTGGCTGGACAATATCGTAATCATATTCAATTCAGTCTTGCGAATTACACCGTTTGGAAAACACGGCCAGAGGCAGCGTTGTGTGTGTGTGTATTTGGTATGCCAGCGATCGATTTCTGACGTTCAGTTACTACCAGTAGTGCATAAATACCGTCACATTCTCCCACCAATGCCTTTGTAAGCCTACCAAAGACTGCAGTCGAGCACTGCGATTTCTACCCGAACGTGCGCTCCATATTCCCTGAAGCTATATGAGCGAGGACTTTATGATACTGGTCCTGGTCCGATTTGCGATCTTACCATCAAGATTGGGAGGAAACCTGATACTCACTGGACGAATCGGAGATACTCAAGCACTCAAAGTGTGCCAATAGAGTTCGTCACGTTGATAATAGTTTGGGGAAGTACCGTCCAAGATATACCTACTTGGTAGCTATGCACCAATCGCTAACTTGGAGATCATCAGATTAGAGTCATCCATATACCCTTGGCAAGGTCCCCAGAAAGCACTCAATGGATGGTCTCGACTTGGGTACCTCGGTAGAAGACGACTCCTGGCCATTTCAGGGGCCCTTGCCGAGCCGGTGGAGATGCATCTCTCCATACCTAGTTATGTGGTAATTGCAGGTAGCCTCAAACTTGAATGCAATACTCGTCCTGTAATGACATACTTCCTCAAAACATGGCCTACACAAGTTGGATGGCCCATATTCAAATTGCATTGAAATAAGCCTCCAACGTCTGATAATGAGCAGGTTCTTTGGGCACACCTCGGCGGGCTGATTGGGATCAATGGCCCAGTGAGGGCCACTGTGTAGTTCCACGAGTTGTATCAAAGCAGGCCGAGAGAAGCCACTTAATCCCACAAAATGGCACGGCTCTGTCTTGATCGTACGGAGCGAAAAGGTCGACGGGCTGTAGTTAGTGATACTGGCCGCCATCCTTCACGGTCAGCACTCCGAAACTGTCTTCATAACAGAATTCCGGAGTAAGCCGCAGCAGAGTCTTGAACTGTGTAAGCTGGCTTGTTTCACTTTGTTGAACCGATGTCACGTGTTAATATGTGGATATTTGTGTGAAAGCTCCTTTAGACAGCTATTTCTCGCACATACCCCAATTGAGATGGCTCGGGGACAGATTGAAAGTGAAAATATCTTGAGTGGTTTGTGTGAGTATCTCGATTTATGTAAATCATACGACGACATGCTTCAGTTTGCATGAATTTCCCGTTCCCATGAAGGACTGTAGCTCGGGATCATGATTGCATGAAAAACTTTGGTTGCTAATGAACGTCAACTACTGAAATCATATGAGTGTGGCCGTTTGCGAGGGTTTCAGTCCCATTCCTCATGCAATTCCTTGAACTGTAATGGCATCGGAACACCTGCGGTGGCTATTAGACGGACCCCCGGAACCTTCATCTCAACCGCTCGAATCACAACAGCCGCCTCACTTGTTGTGGTTTTTCCAGTAGTCGACAGTTGTTGACGGGTGGGGACCCATTTGTGTTGAGGTCCACGGGCATCAGCTCGCGGCTTGATCCGTTGTCGTAAGAAGTGGCGATTGTCTCATATAAGTACAACTTCGTAATGAGTGCATCGTCTGCACTAGATGTTGAACACTCGAACTCTGCCATTTCTTTCCAAGTGTGTGAAATTGTCCGCTTGTGGCATTCATCTTGTTAAATGTTGCCACCAACCTGGTGATCCACCTGTTGCGGACATCCCTTGATTACAATATCCACCAGCGGGCGACATCGCAATAGCTCTTTGTGGGTTTGGGACTCGCACTTCAGTCCGGCGCTGGATTCTTGGCCCCTGCCAAGGAACCTTGTGAGTCATCCCTGAGGCGAAATTCTACAAGCATTTTGTTATCACTGATCCAAGCCTTTACCGAGTTTGTTTTAATACGAGATAATGCAGAACGCGCAACCCCTGGGTGCTTGCGAAGCATCACCTTATGATAGCGCGTAGGAATTCAGCGTTGACAGTACTGAGGGCGAATCACTTTCTCAAAACGACTATTGTTGAGAAGCAAGCAAAGTTGACTCGAAGGAATTGCCAAGGTACCTGATTGCAGGAGTGTGAGCTTCGTATTTCAGCATCTATCACAATTAACAAATTGTCGAACTCCTCAAAAATCAAGTAAGTATGTGTCAGTTTCGTAACTGAGTGACTGGCAGATAGGAGGTTGCAGTCACATGGGTATCAGCATGGATTAAACAGTACCCACAGTTTGTGGTGCATATGAGGTTAGATCCGGCCCCTGCGTAAATCTTTGCGGCGGTCGGCCTCCATATTGCCTTCTAAACCCGAGTACGCGTACCCGAGTCGTGGACGCATTCGCTCAGACTTCGAAGTCCGAAGCAGCGCTCGCCGCTCAGAAGTTACAGCCGGCCATGCCGTGTCAAAAGTCTGCAATCCCAAGGTTTCGGGCCAGATGGGCTGTCACGGCAGTCTCCCGCGGCTACGATGCTGTAAAATCATGCACCGTAGCATCGTCTGTAGACACGGGTACTCGCGAGAGTCTGTTGTATTATTGAAGTTTATTTGTCCGGTATTATATGGGGGATCAGGGACATTCGGGAGCTTGTCAGCGGAGCCTGCAGGGGTCATGAGGGCCTGTGGATTGGTTTATGCCTGTAAATGCGTTCAAAGTTGGGACTTACGTATGTTTTCCCCACTACGACTCTTCGCCCCCACCCATTCCTGGGCAGAAGAAGACCGAAATAGTCCACAAGTGCCTCTAGCATGGCGAACAGAGTCGGACTTTCAGGGATCACCCGCCCGTAAAATCGGCCGAGCAGCCTGGGACGGCATCCAAGGTTGCTTCCGCAGCAGTGGCATCCAGTCAGCTGCGACTGCATGGTCAGAGCTCCGTTGGTATCTTGCAATGCCCGGGGAGATAATTCCCAGTACAGGCCATAGAATTGTTTTGCATTCTGCCAAAGAATTCAGGTATGCGAGGTGAGACGGGCTCCGACAGGTACGCTTGTCAACTGTCAGTTCGTGAGCCGCGGAACCCCTTCTTGCTTCTCTGGTTGCCAATTAGCTTTACAAGAAGCGTCTATCAACGTCGCATGTCTGAGCCCCTTTGCATCGTCAGCCCGTAGCAATCAACAAGCATGTTACGGTGGATCCGAAGGGTGATAAGCAGCGGCTCAAATTTGCATCCAGAATGGCCCTGGATACTAGAATGGCGTCCTGTGGGAATTCGGGCACTGTTGTTGTCCGAGGAACAACACAAGCCTTGGAGGAATAAGCGAACTTTAGTTGAAGGCGGCCTCGAAGACTCACTTCACATGACTATAAATGAACCGGTCTCCTTCATGTTGATGATCCTTCCTCTTTCGTAACCACTTTCAAGTATCCATTCATTCAGTTCACCCTCGTTTACCATTGCTACAACCAGGTCACTTAATTTCCAACTTCACTTCACTCGCTTTGCGTCAACAAGTGCCTGTACTTTTGTCCGCGCCTACTCGCACCTTCCCCAGCGGTGTAACATGGCTCCACTCGCCCTGATTTCTGCTCTCTCCTTGAGCCTCTCTTTGGGACTCGCCTCGCCTCTGTGGTCCAGACAGACCGACACTGGGACCTGTTCTGCACTTCATCAACGCAAAGCATGGCACAACCTGACCGATGACGAGAAGGCGGCTTACATTGAGGCAGAGCTCTGTCTGATGCGCACGGCTCCTATCACCGATCACCCACTTGTACAAAACCGCTGGGATGAATTCACTGTCGCCCACGAGATCCAGACCCGTAAGCATGCATGCTATCTTCCATTTCCTGACTTTTCAACTCCCCCAACTCGTTATGAAATACGCACCTTTGAAGCAGATCGCAGCATGCTGACACGCGCCAGAATGGGTTCATGACGTTGGCGCCTTTCTTCCGTGGCATCGCTACCTGGTGTTGACCCACGAAAAGGCTCTGCGTGATGAGTGCAACTACGCCGGATACCAGCCGTACTGGGACGAAGTCCTCGACGTGGGAAACATGGCTTCGAGTATCTTATTCGACCCGACTACTGGCTTTGGCGGCCAGGGCGGCGAGTGCATCGACGACGGGCCATTCGCGGGCACCACGATCAACCTGAGCTACAATTTCACCAGCCTGGAGTTCTACGCCGACAGCCGCTGCGTAACCCGCTCCTTTAACGAAGACTTCTTTGCGCTTGCAGGCCAGACATACATCGACGATTGCCTGGCCTCTGATGATGCCACTGTCGCGCTCGACTGCTATGCCAACAACCCGCATGGCAGCGCGCACGCCGGCGTGGGAGGCACGATGAGTGACACTGCCGGCTCAATAGGGGATCCCATTTTCTTCCTACACCACACCAACCTCGATCGTCTGTGGTGGGACTGGCAGCAGGTCGACCCGGATGCGAGGACATATGCCATCGGCCCGTTGAGGAATCAGCCAACGGAGACCTTCCGAGCGACATTCGGCCCGTTGCCCGCGCCGGGGCCAGAGTTTCTGGACTACTCTGGTGATAATGGGAATGTCACGACGCTGAACCACGTTCTGTGGCTCGCCGGTCTTGCACCCAATATTACTATGGAGGAGGTGATGGATTTGAGCAACAACCTTAACTGTGCTGAATACGTTTAGCGTTATCATTTGTTGGCAACTTGGGTTTGGATACATGTCATGACGGTTTCTCAGTTTGGTTTCTCAGGTGGAAATGACGCACATTCTTTATTTCATTGTTAAGAGGTGGCCTTGTCTCAGCGTGTGCCGGATTTTGGTGATAGTGTTACTCAACGATAGTTAATGGAAATGAACCGGTAACCCAGGTCATCCCCCTTCATGTCGTACTTACAGAATAAGCACGATTCACTGAATGATTGGATTTACTAGTGGAAAGCCATTTGAACATGATTCAGCGCACTATTCTACCAAATATTTCACACCTGCATCGATTTCTAGGGTGAGCCACTGTTGTCTGCACACGAGAAGGCGCCACCAATCAACCCCTGGGCATAGGCATCAATAATGTTCTGTATCACCCCATAAGTGCCTCCGATTGTCAAGAAGACGGCAAGGACAATCATGAGCCAGTTCAGCCAGTATACGGTAGCCTGCCACCAGTTCCCTTGACGATAGTACTGATGGTCGTACACCCACAGGTAGCCCGGTAAGCCCAGCGCCAAGGGGGCGAAGGTCAAGCTCCCTGCGAGAGCCAATAAGTAGTTGAAGATGGGGATACCAGAGGCAATCAAGAACGAGACGACCGACATTCCGAAGGTGCACCCTAGCCAAGCGGACCAGTGAACTACCGAGTTCTTCTGGAGGTGGACAGAGTCGCGCAGGATGCGAACAAAGATGTACTTGGCGGCAACGTGGATATAGAGACACGC
Organism: Diaporthe aspalathi; assembly: GCA_001447215.1. NCBI lineage: Eukaryota > Fungi > Ascomycota > Sordariomycetes > Diaporthales > Diaporthaceae > Diaporthe > Diaporthe aspalathi. Next base: position 17,999 of record LJJS01000696.1, read on the forward strand.
GCTGACCATGAGTCCGGTCAGACCGATTCCGTAGGAAACCCTCTTGACAGTCTCTCCCGCGCTGCCGAGAGACGGCGACGCGACCCACTGGCCACAGTAGCGATACACGACCAGGGAGAAGGTCAGGTAGGACGCTGTGACGATTCCCATGCAGAGGTAGACTGCCTTGTTGTAGTCCCTGGGCCTCTTCATCTCCGAGATGACGGGGAGGAATGCCGAAGTGCCCGCGTCGGAGCAGAATATGGTGGCTACGGAAGTGATGCCCGTGACGAATGTCGGGTTGCCAATGACGTGGTAGCCGAGTTCGAAGTCGCCAGTCTTGGGGGCGGCGGCGGGCCGGTCGAGCTGTGTGACAGCCACACTGTAGTACAGAAGGGGTTGTTAACAATTTGCTACGGTCGGGGTTGATGGACTTTAGGGGTGCATGCATACACGACGATGAACACGGCAACATATACAGACAAAAAGCCGGCCCATGTCAGCCACGCGATCTTTTCGAACTTGCGGGCACTGGCGAGAATGAAGACCGCCACAGTTGCCACCAGCATAAAGTAGTTGGTGCAGATCGCATGGTTCGAGAGGGCATTGAAAGCGACAGACGTGCCGAAAATGCCTGATGCGCCGACGATAGCGTAGGTGACGAGAAACAAGACACCGACAATCTCCTTCAGCCAGACACCACCAACCACATTGGCCATATCGGCAATAGAGTGGCAGCCCGCGTGAGAGTTCCGGAAGTTGCCCTGGATGATTGCGCAGTATGTGTTGAGGAATTGCCAGCCCAATACGTTGATGGCGCCTGGCAGGGCACCAAGCACGAACATTGCTGATGGGATCGAAAGCACGCCGGTGGCAAATATCACTATCCCAAGTGTCAGCTTCGCGTCCAGACAGCAGGGTAATAACTTGGGTGCAATGGTCTCGTACCCTTGAGGAAAATGACCGAAGCGTGGATCCAGCCAACTGTGCGGAAGTCTACTGTCCCCAAGCCTCTCTTGAAGACTTCAAAGGCATCCTCGGTGTTCTCGAGCTTTCCGGCGTCGATGCTTCCGCTGCTCCTGGCGGGGACCGGTGTGATGGCGTCAGCTTTTTCCGACGTGCTCTGAGACATGTTTGGCGCTCTCTTTCTTGCGGCCGTCACCTACGAATATGTCTGAAAAGAGGACACGGGGAGATCTGGAAACAGCGCCTCGGATCATTTACGGGGTTGTGTGCCATTTTTCAATGTCCATGGAGTTCTTGTCGACAGGACAATTTGGACGGAGTAAGATAGACGTTAAAGTCTCATGTGGCTTATCTCACAAGGACAAGGACCTCTCAGACGAAGTTAATCTTCGATATGGAAGCCCAATCATCCCCGCAAGGAACGAAATGCTGCTCCAAAACTGTGGGTCTACTCTGGGCTCTAATGCCCGAAGTCCACTGCGCCCTCAATGTCAAATAGTGGGCATGTGGGTCTCCCGTGTTCGGTAACAAATGTTTGAATTTAACAGGATTGGAGTAGATACTGCTCGTGTTGGAGTAGGTGACAGTGTTGTTGGGGTAACATCCTCATTGGTAGTCGGGTAATCATATTCCCCTGCCTGTGGCTTGAGGATACCCCAAGATTTAAGTTGAGGACGGCGTCATCGAAAGATAGGCGCGGGGTAGAGGCATCCGATGGAATTAGACAGAGATACGCGGCCGCAGCATGGCTTCCATTAGCTGATGAGCGGTGATAATGCTGTTATACAAGCCCGAAAGTGCTATACGGGATGAACAGTGGAGACATTGCTTGGTCTTGGAGCCGAATCTCAATCGTTCAAGACCTGATTATGCATTATCATTGTGGAAATTCAATTCACTTGCAAGTGCCCTTCACGATTTCTTAAGCATGGCCCCTGGGGCAGCCGGCATGATAGCCCCCTCCGCCGGTGCATTTTTGCCCTTGAATTCGTCGCAGATCTGAGCCATCGTGACAAACTCGACCCCGTCATGCTTCTTGAAGTGCTCAATCAGCCTCTCATGCATGAGCAGCGCGTGCGGGCGGCCGGACACGTCCGGGTGGATGGTCATCGGGAAGATGAACTCGTCGTACTCGCGGTAGAAGTAGTCGAAGTGGTCGCGCCAGATGTCCTCCACGTCCCGCGCGTTGACGAACCCGTGGCTGTTGGGCGCGGCCTTGATGAACATCATCGGGGGGAGGTCGTCCAGGTACCAGTTCGCGGGTATCTCGACGAGCCCCGTGTCCTGGCCCTTGACGAGGGGCTTCATCCAGTCGCTCGGCTTCTTCTTGTAGTCGATCTTTGTCCACTCATCGCCTGTCCGGAGGTAGTATGGCTGGCAGTCATGGTGGCTCATGCTGTGGTCGTACTCGATGCCATAGTCCAGGAGCAGCTGGGCGCCGTCCTTGCTCGTTTCCCACCACGGCGCGACACTGCCTCTTGGGGGCTTTCCCGCGAACTCCGTGAGCATGTGGTATGTTTTGTCCAGGATTTCCCGCTGCTGCTCGATCGTCATGTCGGTGGGGTTCTCGTGCGAGTATCCGTGGAGTCCAATCTCGTGCCCAGCATCTCTGACGGCCGCCATATCTTCGGGGAATGTCTCGAGGCTGTGGCCTGGGATGAACCACGTGGCCTGTACATCGTACTTGGCGAGGAATTTGAGGACCCGTTGTACACCAATGGTTCCGGCGAAGTAGCCTGGGAGGTAGCCTTAATTAGCAGTGTCCCTTCAGGGACTAGAAGTAAACAGTCGCAGAGAAGGGAGGGGGCAGCTTGAACTTGGGTCCTACCTCTGCTAATATCGTTGGAGGAGTCTTCTCCGCCATATGAGCCCAGCCAGCCAGCAACTGCATCTACGTCAACACCGTAGCTCACAAGAACGCGCTTCTTTCCCATGTTGGATATAATCTAAGGGTTGCGTCTTGCTCGTTCACTGTGCCGTCTGTAAAATCGGGCGGTTTGTTTCAAGAAGATCGGGCCGTCTGCTTCAAGTTTTACTTGAAGTGACTACAGCGGAGATTCGCCTCGAGAGGGTATGCGGGGCTGAGAATGGTAAGAGTCCAGAATCTCTAAGCACCGGGAGTTCAGGTCATCATCTTAGTTTCTGAAGAAGAGGCTAGCAACATGGCCCTTTCGATGGCTTATCGCGGGGTAGCTCATGGTGGGCATAGTTGGAGCTTGTTGATGATATCCGCTCGGTTGTGTGGAGACGATTGGAGTCTTCGTTTGGGGGAGTTGGAGAGGAGTAATAATACTGCGGCACGATTTGATGTCTGCTACGAAATATCCATAAATACAATTTGCACAAATTAGCCAGCGCAACCCTCTTTTAAGAACAGAAACGGGTTGAAGTTTTCCTCCAAAAAGTTGTATCATAATAGCCCTGCCTCCTGCGCATTTGGCTGCCTTTGTGAATGACCGAGGACGAAACATTGAAAGGGTTCTAAGTTGTTATAACCCGAGTGGTGCAAGAATGTCCGCCAGTAGTCTTCCTCAAGTAGCGTAATTCGCTCCGCTTGTTTCAATTCCAGATTCTAAGATCACGTTTTCGTATGCTGCCGTACTTTAGGCCATTCCGCAATAAAGGCCGAATCACCTTCCAAGTGGTGTGTCTAAACGCATTTTCATTCCTGGGATCAAAAGTGGAAGCTAAAGTACTGCTAAGTTTCTCCCTAAACATGTCCGAGTTTTGGAACCTCATCCAATCCTCAATACTTTTGACATACACCTCAGCCATACCGTCATAGGGCAGAAGTTCCATTCCCATCCTCCGAATTAGTTCTCGACGACATGTTGGCGCACGCGGCGTAACTAACTATATAGTTGCATTTGTGCTCATTTATCTCCAATCCAGTCTCCACTGAGTTCAGAGCTTTCAACTATTGTTCGCTCGAAGTCCACAGGCCGATCCGTCTGTTGATCTAATGGACTGCCGTGTGTACAGAATACTCGACATAAGTCGTCGAATCCCATGGGCCGGCGGAGTTGGACGGATGAAGAATCTGTGTACTGCAGCTAGAAATATGTAGGTGGCGCAAAATGTTGGCTCGGCAAGATGCGCTGGCGCAAGAAGAGAACTCCCCGTTTGGTCGTGAACAATATGATGCGATCAAGCTATAATTTCGGACTGACTTTACTCGGGGGGGGGGGGCAGCATTACCTCGAAATGTGACCGGAATCAACCTGCCACCTGGACTACCAGTCTGCCCTTGAACGCACTATCTTGGTACGCGTCCTCGATTCCGGGGATTCCATCAAAAGGTACCAAGGTAACGTGAGACCGGATGTTGTTCTCGCCTACTTTCTTCATCATCCGCTCCGTAGCATCTCTGCTCGCGACATAGCTTCCCCGAACTGTGAGCTCCTTGAACACAATCAAGCTGGCGTCAAATCTCCAGTTCTCCGCGGGCAAGCCCAGCACACCCATCGCGCCCCCAATACGTAGTAGAGTCAAAGCCCAATTGTTAGCCTCGAGCGAGTCCGTGCAAACAACCGCAGCCGCGACGCCCTCTCCATTTGAAGTCCAAGATCTGTGACGTGGCATCCTTCGCACCAGAGTCAACGATCAGCGCAGGGCGTAGCTTCTCGTTGGCCATCTCGCAGGCCAGTTCCCTTCCAGCTGATCGGCTGTCTATGGCGATTGTCGTGAAACCCATCGCTGCCGCAAACTGCAGGCCGAGGAACCCGAGACCGCCGATGCTGATGATGGCTACGGGCTCCCCAGGGCTCAGACCGGCGGTGGCTTTCTCCAGAGAACCCCACACCGTTGCGCCGGCACACATTAGCGGCGCCGCTTGTTCAAAGGACAAGGACGGTGGCAGGCGGACTGTTGTTTCGGGATCCACTGCTAGGTACTCAGCAAACGCCCCATCGTGCTGGAAGCCCGCATTCTCTCGGCGGTCGCAGAACCTCGGGTCCAGCTTGCCGCCCGCCCGCCTTGCCAGTCGGCAGCCACTGCACCTGCCGCACGAGTTTTTGAAGTTGAGTGCTCCGACCCTGTCGCCGACCTTCCAGCCGCCGCCACAGCAGCTCGCCCCGACCCGGACGACGACACCGGCAGGCTCGTGAGATGGGACCATCCCTAATGGGGATTTGAACTGTCCTTGTGCCACTTGGAGATCTGAGTGGCAATATCCCGCTGCATGTACTCTAATGAGAAGCCCATGTCCGCGGATCGAATGGCACGTCCTTCTCGCACAGCTTGTATGGCTTGTTGTACTATGCCGGGTTAACGAGTTGCTCTGGAGGGCGTCGTGGTAAGGGCAGACTGACTTCTGAAATCTCGGCAGCTCGCATTCGGCGAGGTATATCTGAGTCCATCTTGCCTAGGTTTAGTTGTATGCAGCAACCACGTATGCAACAACCACGAAGTATAGGTGCCCATCAGTCAATGGTATTGCATATGACACATTTCTTTCTGGAAACATCCGAGCATGCTTCATTGTGACGTGTAGGATTGTCCATTGGTAGCCTGAGGTGAGTTAGAGGGCTGCCCAGGTGTTATCTTGTTAATGAGATCAGGAGCTCCACTGGCAGGGAAGCGTTGGAGATATTTACTCCAACTCTCGCCAATGATTCAAGATCGATTCATGGGCATATGTCAGTTACTCCACGGCCTCAATTCACGCCTACTCCAACTCTATTGGCGACGGATCGTGTTGCCTGCTCCGCCGGGAGATGCCAGATTAAATCCGCAGCGAGAGCGGACATCAAATTATTGGTCACTGAGTTTCGGCCCTGGTCACCAGTTTCTGCTCAGGGATTCGACGAGGGCTGAAGGGTTGGGTCCTTGCCTAACGAAGAGCATACTAGCTGAGGTTGTTTGCGGATTTTCACGAAAAGGGTCAACAGAACCAGTTTATGCACCGTAGGAGCATTGCCCAACATGTCCGTCTTCTGCAAAGATATATCCGAGTGCGACTAGACCCCCTGAAATTGTATTATTACTTGACTAACCTATACCATGAAGAGGAAATCCTGTGAGGCAGGGCGACGTCGAGAAACTCCTCCAGCCCCTTGGCCTGACCGTCAAAGCCGAAGAGTCAGCCGACTACCAACGGCTCCTTGCTGCGGTTCACGATTGCGCAGCTCGTGTCGAAAATCTCCCGGACTACCAACCCGTCCCAGACACGGAGAAATATCCCCGCCTAAACTTGCATCTCCCCACGGCAGAAGAGCAGAGATTTGGTAATGCCTGGGCATACCGGTTCCTTATACGAGGCGATAGTTCCAGGAGTCATCCCTCACTGGTCTCCTTGGCCGGCAAGACCGTTTGCATAAAAGACTGCATAGCTGTGGCCGGAGTATCCCAGTTCTACGGCACCGACGCTTTCCCCCCGTGGACGCCCTCGACGGACGCCACGGTAGTGACGCGGGTCCTGGACGCCGGCGCGGATATCCTGGGGACGGCAACCTGCGAGCACTTCTGCAACTCGACGGCCTCGTTCACCAGCGCCAAGGGCACGATCGAGAACCCCTACGGGGAAGGGTATTCCGCCGGGGGCAGCACCTCGGGAGGCGCAGCGCTGGTGGGCTCTGGCCTGGTCGATATTGCCCTCGGCACGGACCAGGGGGGCAGCATTCGGGTGCCGGCGTCGTTTTGCGGCTGCGTCGGGCTGAAGCCCACTCATGGGCTGGTGCCGTTCACGGGCATTACGAGTGGCGATGCCATTGATGACCATGCCGGACCTATCTGCCGGTCTGTCCTCGAAGCTGCGCAGTGTCTTGATGTGATGGCGGGATATGATGGCATTGATGACAGGTCTCTCGGTACTGCTGTCTGCGGCTCGTCTGGCTACTCTGCGGCTCTTCAGTCGAGCTCTGGGCGACTGGATGGGGTGAAGATAGGGCTCCTGAAAGAAGGTTTCTATCACGAGGTAGTCGATCACGAAGTGAGGGACCATGTTCTTGTGGCTGCTCGGAAGCTTGCGTCACTAGGGGCGATCGTCGAGGAGGTCTCGGTTCCGCTTCATCTGGAGGGGCCCTCGATCTGGACAATCCAACAGCGCATAGCAGGCTCATCCGGAATCTTGGGCAGGGCCTCCGGAAGAAGGGGCCTGGGCTTGACCGAGTTTGAAAAAGCCCGACTTCCATGGACCGATGCAAGCTTCCAGAGGCTATTCCCATCAACTAAAAACACGATCATCAACGGCCTTTACTTGTCGGCTAAGTTTCCTGGACTGTATAGTAAGACGGTCAACATCGGCCGACAGATAAGCGACGCCTATCAGCGGGTATTCGAGCGTTACGACGCAGTCATCATGCCGACGACGCCGTTCGTGGCACCACGACATGGCACTCGGGCCACAGTCCTCGGATCATTTGAGCCTACAATTGGCCTGACGACAAATACCGCCGTCTTCAACGTGACTGGCCACCCTGCAATGTCGATACCTGTGGGGTTTCTCCCTGCGAGGGACGACACGACAGTGCAGCTCCCCGTTGGTATGCAGCTCGTGGGTGGGTTGTGGCAGGAAAAAAAGATCCTCAGCATTGGGCATGCATGGGAGACCAATTTTAACTGGCGGGAGTGCAAGATGGATGGCGGAATCCGCCCAAGTGTGTATCGTCCATCAGCAAAGACGGACGTCAAGGGAGGCGCAATGACCGTGCTCGATGCCCCAACATCACCGAGCTTAAAGAGAGTAAAGGTTTCCGCTTGAGCCATGTCAGTCTTGCAGAATACAATATTATTCTGAAAGTTTCCTCGATCTCGCCATAGAACGACCGTGCCGCTAGATTGTGTACTTTTTGCTCACCCAATACATGCCACCCGAAATCGGCAGACAGAGACCTCCAACATGCCTCTTTCGGTCCAGGTTCGTATCCACAAGCACCCAGGAAACGACAATACTGCTCCCTTTCTACATGGGCACAGAATTCCCGGAGATCACTTAAATAGATTTTCTCAGTTGATGGTATATCCTCCATCCACCAGCAACGCATGGCCCTGAACGAACGAAGCTTGGCTTGAACATAAAAAAAGGACTGCGTTGGCCACCTCTTCGGGCGTACCCATTCTCTTCATAGGCGAAATATCAATCGCCGGCCTCAGCCTCTGGATCAGCTCCTCCGATGACGTCGTCATCGGTGTGGCGATCACGCCTGGGCAGACGCAGTTCACCCTGATACCGTCCTGTGAGTAGTCGATGGCGTCTGACCGTGTCATGTTGATGATTGCCGCCTTGGATGCGCAGTACGGGGCTAAGGCGAAAAAGAAACATGTAAGCATGTGTTTCACAACCGACCTAGAGGCCGTGGCTGGATGCAAGACTCACCAGCTGCTGGCCGTGCCACGACACCAAGCTGACTTGCAATATTGACGATGGAGCCACGCTGCTCCAGGTGATCCTCGTGTGGTTCCTGTCGCAGCATATGACTGATCACCGCACGGGAGACCAGCCAGCTGCCCTTGTAGTTGACATTGGTGATGAGGTCGAAGGCAGCCGTTGATGTCTCATGGGACCGCAGCGACTCGCCCAGGATACCGGCACAGCTCACAGAATAGTCGATGCGCGAGAAGACCCTGGCAACGTCGCGCACAAATGAGTTGACAAAGCCCTCGTCTGAGACGTCTCCCTCCCGACTTACGACCTGGGCTTCGGGGGCGGTCTGGAGGATGGCGTCTCGGGTCTCTGCCAGTGATTTCTTGTTGAGGTCGGTAATTGCGATCCTGGAGCAACCGGACCTGGCAAAGCCTCTGGCAACAGCGGCGCCAATACCTGAAGAGTGTCAGGAGCCGGTTGTTCACGAGCTAGCCATCCTGGGCATCTTACCTGTCCCACCAGCCCCCGTTATGAGAGCCACCCCAGGAAATTTGAACATGATCGATACACTTGCTGGGCTGTTTTGGGGCTAGGTTATTCTCTGGTCACCGAGATTTCGTTGCACTCTTCTGTTGAGTGCTGTATAGGAAGTGATGGGTCTTGGTCTTCAGTGACATCAACTTGAAATCAACCTCGAAGCTCTAGTTACTCCAGCCCAGCATGAATTCGCCCAGCCTTGCTCCACTGGCTATTGTGTTTCTGTGGCATATACACGTATGCTCTGCTCTGCGTAGCAACATCAAAGATAATCAACTCGAGCTTCGATAGCGTAGCCTAAGATTGTGGTAATCTTGCATTTTGAGTTTGAATGACCCAGGTGGTGTTGCGGAGACTCAACTGTGATCAGCGCCAAGCAAGATTAGATGCCGAACGCTGGGCGACTTGGAGCTTGGTTATCTCTGGAGTAAGCTGAAGCAAGGCCCACAAATATCCAAACATGTCTCCAACACAGCCAAGGTGTGCGCCCCAAACTCTGCATCCCTCTCCAACTTCCCCGGATTCCTGCCCGACAACACCTCCAAGGACGGAGGGCATCTCGTGCGATCTGCGTTCCCGTGCAGAGTGGATGAGCAATGCTGTCCCACAGCGGCATTGGCAGCTCGAGCACAAGGGGACAGCAACTGAACCCGACGCCGGCCCGGCGGAGGCGCAGGGCCACTCATGCTCCCGGCCTCGGCTCCAACGCGCGCTCGTGCCCCCATTGTGGCCGGACGTTCAAGCGCACCGAGCACTTGGACCGCCATGTGCGGACTCGTCAGTCATCCATTCCGTTCTGCTACGTCTGACTTTTTTTTTTCCTCTTCTCCTTCTTTGTTTTCTTTTGCGTATTCCACACTCATAGGAGTGAGATCGAGCCACAGTCCTCCCCATGGCGAAATATTCACGTGTAGCTGGTCCCCGGCTTTGTCTTCATAGTACTGCCCCACGTGTTGACGCTGACATGTATCTCGTCATCCTCCAGACACCAAGGAGAAGCCCTTCATTTGCCAATGCGGAGCTGCCTTCGCCAGGCGAGATCTCTTGACCCGCCACCAGCGTATCACCCTCCACGAAGATGCGTCTGAGTCTCCGGATGGCCCCCCGGACCCGGACTCCGGCGAGCAGCATCCGGGCCCGGTCGAGGCCGACCTGGCTGCGGCCGTCTCCCTTTCCGGCATGAGCGTTCATCATTGGCCACAGCAACAACCACCGGCACCACCGGCCGAGCTGTATCCCATGGCGGTCCCGAGGAACGACGCCCTCGTGGACGATGCCCCTTACCAGCAGGGTCTGATAGCTGAGCCCTTCTATGATAATGGTCCGTGTGCTTCAAAGCTCCTCAAATAGTCCCGTTCTTGTGACTAGGACAAGGGCTGACCTGGCCTAGGTGATCAAGATGGGATCGGGTTTGATGTCCACTTCAGAGATTTTGCCAGTTTTCTCGACGGTGTTGGCCTGCCAGCGGAATGGAGTCCTTACTTCCACCGCCCTGAGAGGGACAACGAGGTCATTGACCCTGCGATAAGGGACTCGCGAGGTGGTACGGCTACGCCTGGGCCCCGCCAGAATCGAACCAGGCCCGGAGCGCCGTTCAGCTCGTGGTTGCCCTCGGCGCCTACTGGAAACCGCATAACAGGAAGCCTGCCCGACGCAGGTAGGTCGTGACCCATTACCGTTCTATGAGCTGTCCGGCCCGGCTAACACAAAAGCAAGACCCTCGCTCGGCTGACACCGAACCACAACCACATCGAGTCTCGGAAGACCAGAGGCTGCGTCTAAACAACTTGATCGAGACCTTCCGCGATGTCCTTGATCCCAACTTCAAGTTCCCTTCCCGCCATGCGCTCACGCGTTACGTGACGTCCTTCTTTGAGGGGTTCCATTCTCACATGCCTTTCATCCACGCACCGACGTGGCGGGTATCTGACCACTCTGTTGAATTCGTACTCGGAATCGCGGCGATCGAGGCTCAGTATTGTTTCGAGCACCGCATGTCCGAGAAGCTCTTCCATGCCGGCAAATCCATGTTGATGCAGAGGTTGGCACGCGAGTTCGACAAATTCCCCCCGAAAACGGGCTCTTTCCTCCATTTCCACAGCTTTTCGCCTCAGAAGCCCGACTCGAGACCCTGCTCAGAGAGCGACTGGGGCCCTTGGGAACCCATAGAGACCGTGCGAGCCCTGATAGTCCTCATGGGCTATGCCACCTGGGAGCCGAGTGCTCATCTCGTGCAGGAGGCCTTAGCCTTGCAGGCGCTTCTGGCCCAAATCCTACGCGAGATCGGTCTCCACGAAGACGACCTGCCTCTGCTTCAAGCGGAGCAGACCACCCCGGAGATGAGCTGGCTGGCCTGGGTACGACAGGAGTCGACACGCAGGGCCAAGCTGATAGCGTTCTCCTTCATGCATACCCACAGCATCGCATACAACGTGTATCCCGTGCTGCGCAGCAACGAGGTCAGGCTTAGGCTGCCCTGCTCGACCGGGGAGTGGAAGGCACAGACCGCCCAGCAGTGGCAGACAGCTCGCCACGAGGCCGGGAAGCAGCAGCTCTTCTTCCAGGATGCCCTGTCTCTGCTGCTGCGGAACACAGATGGCACAGCGCCGCTTGACCCGATTCCAACTCCGCTGGGGAACTACATCCTCCTGCATGGGCTGCTACAAAGGATTTACATTGTCCGCGACCTCTCCTTGCCGGTCATGGACCATTCGGCGTCCCTGCCGGGTGAGGAGGTCGACAAGCTGGAGTGAGTACGTCTTTGATCCGCAGGAGCAACAGCCTAACAAAACTGACCTCGGCCAAGGCGCGGTCTGCGGTCCTGGACCGCAGGGTGGCAGCAGGCACCCGAATCAAGCCTCGACCCCAACAACGAGAACGGGCCCATACCATTCACGTCAAGCTCCCTGCTTGGCCTAGCCTACGTCCGCATCTACCTCAACCTCGGCCCATATCGGCTCCTCGAGTCGAGAGACCCAACACGCATCGCCAAGGCCATCAGTCGGTCACCAGCGGTGGAGCGTTCCGGGGGTGTCATCACGGCGCTGCTGTACGCGGCCCACATGCTGAGCATCCCGGTCAGGCTGGGCGTCGACCGTGTCGCTCGGAGCCAGGCATTCTTCTGGAGTGTTCGGCACTCCCTGTCGGGTCTCGAATGCGCCGTTTTGCTCAGCAAGTGGCTCTCGTCGCTCACCCTGTCTACTGCCGCGACACCGCTCAGTGGTGCGTACAAAGGATTCGTCAATGTTTGTTGAGGGTGGCTTCCTGACAAGTCAACAGATAGCGAGGACAGGATCCTCCATTGGGTCCGGTGCATCGTGGAGGAGGCATACGACGTCGTGGACTTTGAGCAGGACGAAGCCAACATACAGACGGACCGGGATCCCGCCTCACTCGGCCTAGCTGTCCTCAAGATCTGGGCGCACTTCTTCAAGAGCAACGCGCAGTGGCCCTTTATAAACATCATCGGGCGGAGCCTGGAGAGATATCGAGAGCTGCTTATCGAAAACAGGACGCACCGGGCTCCCTGAAGTTGGTTCCGTTCTTGATCCGGTTACAACTATCTTCTTCTTTAAAAGAAGAGCTGCAGGCGGTCCCATCATACGGCCATAAACGCTCAACGGCCCAGCGTTATATAAACACACTGCTGATAAAACGTATGTTTAACAGACGACAGGTCGTCGCTAAGAAATTAGCAACATCCTCGTGACAAGGCTAGTCAAGACCAGCTTCAACCCGCGCGAAGACTAAAACCGTCAACATGAGTAGCCAAAGAGCACGTCGAGGTGGGGGGGGGGGGGGGTCCAGAAACCAATATTAGTCTGCGAAGTTCGACCCAACATTTCAGATAAAGGAGTGCCCAACCTAGAAGTGTTTCTCACTGACCATTGGTGATGGTCGGCATCAGGCAGCAGATTTGACCCCTGGGGGCTGCGCCGGATTCTACACATTCAAGACAGACAGACAGACGCCTTTGTTCGCCCCGATGTTAAACTTGACAACACCAAGCCTGCCCTTGATCATGGCCACACCCGAGGACAAAGTCCGCAACGCCGGGCCCCCCAAGCTCCTGTGCGTGGGGATGCTCCGCACAGGTACGAGCAGCCTCGCGGGGGCCTTATCGGAGCTCGGCTTCAAGCACGTCTTCCACGGCCACGACTCGCCGACAAAGACCTCGCACTGGGCCTTCCTCGAGCGCGCCGCCACGGCGACGTGGCCCATGGCCAACAACAACAACAACAACAACAACAACAACAACAACAACAACAACAACAAGGCCCCCGGCGGGTCCCCGCCGCCCCCCGGGCGCTTCACCCGCGCCGACTGGGACGAGCTCTTCGGCGTCTACGACGCCGTCACCGACCTCTCGTGCTTCTTCGCGCTGGAGCTCGCCGACGCGTACCCGGACGCCAAGGTGATCCTCACGGAGCGCGACCCGGACAGGTGGCTGCTGAGCTTCGACCACGGCGTCCTGCGGCCGATCCTGGGGTACCGCGGGGAGCTGCTGAAGGTCCTCGGGGTGATCCTCGGGCACCGCGGCATCGAGGCCATGCAGAAGACCATCAGGGGCTTCTTCGGCGGCGCGACGATAGACGAGGTCCGCCGCAGGGCCCCCGACGTCCTGCGCCGGCACTCGGAGAGGGTCAAGGCCCACGTCGCGCCCGAGAGGCTCCTTGTGTACCGGGTTGGGAAGGACGGTTGGGAGCCGCTGTGCAAGTTCCTCGGGGCGGAGGTCCCTGTGGGGAAGGACTTCCCGCATCTGAACGACCGTGACTCGCACCGCCAGAGAAACCGGGCGCTTCAGAAGAAGATGGTGGTAAAGGCGATCCTCACCCTCACGCCATACCTGGGTGCTGTGGCGGCCGTGGGGACTGTATGGTGTTTTTGGATGTACTTCATGTCTCTTGAACTTCTGCCTTTTCTCGTCCATCACAACGCTGGCACCTCACGTGTTATTGAATAAAGGACCCCATCCGATCGGTGGGGTTTCGGGGGCCTCTGCTGCAGTGCTTAAAGGATGTTCTTTTGGCGGACTAATTACTTTTAGCATAACGTCTAGTGGATCATCGTCAGGATCCTGAGATACTGCACATTAATTATATAAGGACCGCATTTTCTATATCTTCATCCTTTTTGAGTCGCCAGAGCGTGCTGGCTTGACTGACCGAGACCTGGATGTGCCCTGTGTGTTACTGTATCGATACTCTGGAGCTTGGTGCACGCTGTGTTTCCTCGCTAATCATCAATTCAAAGGTATTTGCGGTACCTGTATAGGATTGACAGAGCACTGGGACGACTAGATGAAGCCTGTTGGATAAGATCGATGCGACGGGAGTCTTTGGGATTATAATAGTCACAATGTCGATTTTGTGCGGACCCTTTCAGTTGAACCAAGTCACAATCGTGATTACCACCTTGGACAGGACGAAAGTATCAGCATCCTCCTCACAGCCTTTTCCCCCAGCTCCAATGCGCTTCAGGATCATCCAGCAAAGCCACCATCTCCTTCACACCAACAGAGTTCGCCCCTTCCTCCACGACGAACTGCTCCAGCGCCAGCAGCGCATACTTCACGGCCGCCTCGGGCCTCCGGAACGAGTTGAAGTTGAGCGCCGCGAGCCGGTACGCGGACGAGCCCTGCGCCGCGAGGAGCCTCTCCTGCTCGTAGAGGGACAGCAGGAGCGCCACCGCGTCCAGCGTCCGCGTCTCGTACGCAGCCCTGCCTTCGCCCTTCTTCCTCCTGCCGCCCTCCTCGGCCCCACCCCCCGGGTTCAGCAGCAGCGAGTTCTCCACCTCGTACAGCCTCCACAGCCGGTGGTCGCTTGCGTTGGCCAGCGCCTCGGGCAGGCTGCACTGCGCGCACGCGCACGCGAAACCCCAGTTCCGCAGCGTGCGCTCCCTCCGCACGGCCCTGGTCCGGAACCCGTCCACATACGAGATGCTGAGCTCCTCGCCGCCGGGCCCGGCCGCCACCGTCGTCCGGTGGATGATGCCGTGGTCGAGGTGGAACGCGACGTTGGGCCGGCAGTCGTGGTTGTACATGGACACCTCGGGGAAGTTGCCGATGAAGGGCCCCAGTCTGGACCCGGGGAGCAGCGGCAGGTTGAACGAGTTGTTCATGACGATGTCTAGGACGTCGTCGTCGCCCTCGGCGTGCGTCTGCCCCAGCTGTCTCCAGAACGCCGCGCGCGCCGGGCTCTGCCGCGGCAGCCGGCCCACCGCGCCCCGGAGGAGGAGCAGCTGGTCCGCCCGGCCCAGGTCGTCGACCAGGTTGCGGTGCAGGACCAGCGCCGGCGTGTACGCCATTACCTGTGTGCCGCGGTGCATGGGCTGGGACGCGGCCAGGCCTCGCCCCTTGCCTGGGATGTGCCGCACCTCGGTCGCTGGGCTGCGGGTGTTGATGTCCGCCGACGCGATGAAGGCCGCGGCGGCGGCTGGGCTTGCCAGTTCGGAAAACACGGGCAGGTTGGCCAGGGCCTGGGCCGACTCCGGGGTGGTTATCAGGGCGATGCCTCGGCCTGCGGCGAAGGTGGGGTGCGCGTAGACGCAGTAGTCCCCGGCGCATTCGTGCGGACCTGTCCAACCCCCTGAAGAGTCCTCATCATCCAAGGCTTCTTCATGCGTGGGGACGGGCGGTGATGTCGTGTTCTTGGCGTCATCGAGAGAACATTGCCATACCGACTCCTCGAGAGACTTCTGAAAGGAAGACAGAGGACTCACGGCGCAAAATTCTAAGCTGAGCCGGTTGTGTGATGGGAGGCGAGTGGCATCATGTGCAATTGCTGATATCGTGCTGGAAAGTACGAGCAGGATGCTTCTGGCCCTTGTCATCGTGCAGACGTCCGCCGGCTGGGGCGTATCTCAAATCGAACAACAATGAATCAAGCGAGTCAAACCCGAGCTAGATTAGGACCAAGTTAAAGCAGACGAAGTCGAGAGTCGTGTTTCCTAAATTTTCATTTATTTTCTTTGCACAACACTCCTTAGATGTTCCTGGGACGTCGGTGTTGAGCCATGATGTTTCATCGGTCTGTTTCATCTGATTTGGTGGTGAACCTCCGTGCGCCGACTTCAGGAGCTCCTGACGCGAACCGACGGCCCTGAGTATAAAAGTAAGTCGACAAGCCAAAAAGAACATCTGTCTCCTCTCCAAGGTGATAGCGGCTTTCACATACGAGCCAGAGTAATTCCACATATAATTTGATTGGTCTGGGACGGAAACCCTTCAGTAATTTGGAACACCCTCAATGATCAACCTCAGGCGTGTGTGTCTTCCTTGGATTCTCATCCAACTTCGAATACCTCCAACGCCTGGTCATATTTGAGCCTGTGTACGATGAGTCTCCATAGGTTCAGTTTGCCAGAAGCAATGAGGTTTAGTGCTTCGGGATAACAGCCGGCGGGTATATCGGATGGAGCCTCAGACACGCCGTGCAATCGGGAATACAACATTCTGAACAGTAGGTCAAGAGCCAATAGCAATACCCTGGGGAGTTTGGTCACGCGGTCCCTCCACATTCCTCTGTCCCCATACCGGCCAGTTCAAAGACGGCCCCCTCCTTGGCTGCAAACATGCCCGCTTGAATGCACGGCTCGGCCCCGGTACATTCAAGCACCACGTCTGCACCATGTCCGAGGCCGAATATCTTCGCGACAATTCCAGCCATGGCACGGGATGCGTAGATCGGATCCACAATGTTGGTGGCCTCTTCCCGTGAAGGAACACAGACGTGGTCGGCACCAAACGACTTTGCAAATTTTTGGAGTCCACGCCCATCACCTTGATGACCCAGTGCGCCTGGGCCACGACCTGACACAAGGCACCGATGGACCCACAGCCGAAGACGAGAAAGCTCCTCCCACCCCGGAGGCCGACGGCCTTACATATTTTCACCGCTGTGGGTATCTAGACTCGATTTCAGTGTTGATAGCTTCCGGGTCATACTCTGGATCACGAAAGAGGCCGTCAAGTAAGGCAGATGGAGTCGTGTAGCAGGCCGCAGAGAGAGTCACCATCTGGTTGGGTACCAGCAACTCTCGAAACGATCTACTTTCCCAGTGGATGTGTCAGGGTCTGCTCGAGAAGGACATATTGGCGGTGCTGTACCCACGTACGAGATTAGGGGCTGAAATCTGGGCACACCATCGCATGTGCCTGCTTTGGCGATGCAATGAAAAGGCGCCATCCGACAATATGGTCAACACCCTCAGGCAGATCCCGCGGCGGGAGAACTTCTCCAGGACATGGGTTCTCCAGACATTCCTGACGGATTTGGAAAACCATAGTCAGCCGGCGGTACCAATGTCTGCACAACTGCTGCCAACGTCCCGTCCTTGACGGAACCAGCTGAGGTCCAGCTTTGGCTCCTTGACGCGAAATCTGGTGTTTGGAGACCGAAAAGGTCCCGCGAGAGCTCATGACGTCTCATGTGGTTCCGGTGCAGATGGGCTGCGCCGAGTCACCGCCGTCTTCAGCAAGACGCAGCACTTCTCTCTTGTACCAGGGCCAATACTCGGCTTCGGCCCATCGCCGTAGTCGCCGAATCGCGGCCAATATTTGCAACGTGCCTCGTTCGTTGGTGGTGCTTCCAATCGGTCGGTCCAAGTACAAGATCTAACAGGAAGTCAGGTCAGTCGTGTTCAATGCAGAGCCGGCCGGCCGGCCCTGCCGGATAGCGAGGAACTCTTACCGTCTTTCCGTCCTTGTGCGAACTGGCAACAAATTTCCAAACATCACCCATGACGATTAGCCCTGGGATGAACTCCAAGGTGTCGAGTCGGTCGCCGACCTGCGATGCCAGGAACCGCCACTGAGCAGCGTGCCAGATACCCATTTGCAGCTCCGACTTGGATTGCGATTCTCCTCGCCGCTTCGTCTGGATGCTAACGGCAAGCGGACGTGTGCGAAGGGCATCGTAGTCGGTGTGGTTGACAGTGAGGAATGGTAGTCTCTGGCGCAAGCTGTCCAGAGCCGGCATGACCCGGGGGTCGGGATCGAAGCTGGGGTCAATGCTGATGGCGTAGTCGACCATCTTTGCAGAGCCCGCCGCAGGGAGGTAGTGTCTCATAACCTTTGCATGAGTGCTGAAGGGACAAACAGGTTAGCACACGTGCACAGCTGTATTGCCGCCGGGATGTTTTGGAAAAGGCATACCAGGGAACCAGGCAAACAGGGTCTTTTCTGAGAGGCCCGAGATACAGCCCGGCGGCGAGCACGGGAGTGTGAACCAGGATATTCCACCCGCTCTCAACCTGGAACGAGTCTTGGCACTCGCCACTGAGCTCGACGATGGAGCGCAGGTGGTGAACGAAGGCTTCGGGAGTGTGGCAGCCACGATTCGGTTCCGGCACAACGGCGTTGTCGCTTTCGTACATGTGATCGGCCGGTGCCTTGTAGTAGGGATCTTCCTTTTCGAGTTGCGATAGAGCATGCTGTTGTAGGTCAAGATTAGTGGGATGGGTCGACTTGCGACGGTGGACTGTGGTAAGGGTACCTTGAGGTATGCAGGGACGAAAGCGGTGCAGTCCACGATAGTGTCCATATCCTGCAGCATAGTCTTGAGACCCGTGGGCATGCCGTGCGCACGCGGGTGGAGAATGCTGGTCTCTACGCTCCAGGCGCCAAGTTCGAGGTTAGAGAGTGCTTTGTCGGTGACGAGGTGCCTGACACCGATGTCGTTGTGCTCCCGGACCGGGAGTCGCTTGGGGTGATGGAGGGCGTCTTGGATCTCTGCGTACCAAGAAGCCGACGCGGTGTTGCCATGATATCCTCCAAGTCCTCGTCTTGTTGAGAAACGACATTGTGCGACCGTTTGGTTCCCCTCCGCAATCGGACAGGGACGAGCTTCCTCGAGGGCGACGGGCGGTCGTTCGACGTCAGACTGCCTTTTGTGAGCGGCGGCTGTGACGACAGCGATGACGGCGGCGATAGCGGGTGTCCAGCCTTGCGCTCCTTGTGCGGCGCACTGTCCCGGGTTCTCGTTTCGATGCTCGGTGAAGCCGGGGAGGTCGCTCGGATTGCACGCAGCCAGGCAAGAATGTCGTCGTGGCCTGTTGCCATTGCAAGCAAAGGCGAGTGATGGTCAGGGGCTCATGAGGGAGCTGGCGGGGGCTTCGATTTGGGCATCTTTCTTCCAGGCGATGTCGTCTTTCTGTTCTTCGAACCGGTGTTCTTGTCGTCGTCAATAGCCATCTCCCCTCGAGGTAAACATTGGTTGGCGGGACAGCTGGTGCATCCATCCAGTGAGATGACTAATAGGAAATGACATCGCATCAACCAGCCTTTCACCCAAAGGCCGCCAAAGGCTAATCAACTCCAGACCACCATCTCCATCATAATCGATCAAACCTACTATTCGCTCTTATTGAAGGTACTGCCTGAACCATCGTCTGTAGTACAGCTGGAAATAATATGGTGCAGTGTGATGGGGCAAGATAATCTGCACGCGAGAGGGCGCGAGAACGCCCTTCCTCGCAGCGCGTTAAGGAGCTTCAAAGGAGCTTCAAAGCGCGTTAAGGGGGCTCTGGGGCGCGTTGAGGGGCTACGGGGTGGGGTAGGGTACAAGATGTCAGAGCAGGCTGCATGCGGAATTGCTTGTATTGGTGGGCGCACGCTTCGAGAGATGTGCTGCTTGGGCAAGGGGAACGGGTGCGCCACACGAGTCAAACAACGCCCATAATTGATGGAAAAAAGCGTATGCTCAATCTGAGCAGGAATCGAGAACCTTCATTTCCAAAAATGCTCGACGGTTCTTACCCTCCGCTGATCTCAACTCACGAACCTCATCCGCGCCCCGTGACTTTTGATAGCCCCGCCTTTAAAAGAATGTCAAACTTAAATTCCCTGCACCGCACAACACAGCTGTGCATTGAGAAGAAGTCTAAACATTTGAGATAACTCTCTCTACGTATATCCATTCCCCCGACTTCCAGTAGACTCTTAATTCGTGGACTCCCCTGGAACATTTCCCGGTATCCCTACATACCCCTTTTGATTAGCGGATTTCCCCATCTCGACGAATTGTACCCACACCTTCGCTAGATACTCTACGCGCTTCTCCGGGGTGGGATTTCAGCCTTTTCGAGTTCCGTTCAATATATATCATACTGTCCTAGCACGGCGGAGGAATCCACCAGAGTCCGGTGGCGAGGAGCGTGTATGCAGATAAGTATTCTTGAAGAAGACACCTATCCCCTCCATACCTAGGTACCTATCTGCTTGAAGACTCTCACAGTCAGTGGTTCTGTATCTCCTACGCTTTGTTTACTCCCACCATGAAGCTTCTCGCAGTTTTTACCAGTCTCGTCGCTGCTGTCTCAGCCGCTCCTGCTGCGGCTGCGGCAGCACCCAAGGTCCTGATCTGTTCTGACAGCACGACGGCAGACTATGCTGAAGGGTCGGTTCTTCAGGGGTATGAAATGATGTCGTCCATCGAGTAATCCTCATCTTCTGACTTCTCACTGCAGCTGGGGTCATTACCTCAAGGACTACCTGACTATCAGCGTCAACAATCTCGCCGTGAACGGCCGATCTACTCGATCCTTCATCAATGAGGGGAAGTGGAAATCTCTCCTTGATTCCAAAAACACGGGCGACTTCGTCATCGTCGAAATGGGCCACAACGACGATGTTGACCCGACAACCGATACCAATGACCGTGGCACTCTCCCCGGCGCCGGCGAGGAAACCGTCGTAGTGACCACCTCGAAGGGGACGAAAGAGACCGTCCACACCTTTGGCTGGTACCTCCGCAAGATGATCGCAGACGTCAAGGCCAAGAACGCAGTGCCCATCATTTCAGGCATGGTCCCGAGGAACTACTGGACGGGCAGCACCCTCCAGGCCGACTGGCCGTTCGCCGATACCGCAGAGCAGGTCGCACGACAGGCCGGCGTCGGGTACGCCGACCACACCAGGTACTCCGTTGCTGCGTTCCAGGCCCTGGGTGCGACCAAAGCCAAGACCTACTTCCCCAACGACAACACGCACACGAACCCGGCTGGTGCACAAATCAACACCAAGGCCTTTGCGCAGGCTGTCAAGTGTGCAAGCAATATCGGCCTTGCGTCTTACTTGAATGCCAATGCACAGTCTCTTTCCTGTTGAATGGATTAGGATTGGCAGCACGGAGCGCCGTTAGGAGTGTGATGTCAAGGAGAGCACTCAAGTGCTCACAATATCATGAAACATGCTCCAGTTTACTGTGAAAACAGATATTCGCTTCCACCTGGATGGATGGTACATCCATACATAATCACGTAACATGCCCTTTGCATACAAACAGCAAAATATACCCCAATCAAAGCAGTCGCAGTTACCTCTATCTGCAATACCTGTGACGCGGTCCGCGCTGCCGCTTTTGTGATTGGCCATGTCAACAATGCCGCACAGGCAGCCTTGTATGTATGTACTGTAGTACCTGGCCGGCGAGCCAAGCGGTAACTATCTCAACTGCCGGACAGTAGTAGCCCATGGCTGACGGGGGTCGCGCCGTAATGGTGGGCTAGCGCTTTTATGCTTGCTGTAGCGTTCGGGTTGAACGAACGCAGTGGTGGCTCTAGTCTGCCCGGATATTCAGTGGACGAGTCACCACACACACATGTTCCTAGACAGAGAACGGAGGCTTGCTAATAATTTAGTTCGAGGGAGCAAATATGTTCATCTCACAGTACAGTCTGCCAAGTAACAAGCTAGTGCAAGGCGGACTAAACCTAGCAGGAGGAAGAGTCCGCTATGCCATCGGTACTAATAAAAGTCGGGGCCTACAAAGACTTTAAACACGCACAGTTCCACGACATCAGAAGTTTCTTGCCACCGGCGCAACCATTATACTCCTGAAATCCTGTTACCATTCCCAATCATGGAATCATCATGTTCAACCATTTTCTGGGGCGGCTTGCCCGCAGAGATCCGGCTCTTGATCCTGGATTTCTCGATCCATACTGCCATTTCCGGCCGCACATTGTCTCGCCTCGCCGTGGTATCGCGAGAGTGGCAGTCAGTTGTCGAGCCACATAACTTTGCCAGACTCAGGCTGACTCCATCATGCCTTGCCGAGTTTCCTTCGAGGATCCGCCGCAATCAACACCTCGTGGGTTATATATGGTTCTGTTTGGAACTCGAGCAGTATGATTGCCGCTCGGCAATGAAAAGTACAAAGATGTTATCACCCACCGACGACAGTATTCTTGCTTCCGGGTTTCAGGCTCTGTTCTCAACGCTTGGCACATGGAAGTCAGACAGCAGACTAGTGCTTGACATTAGTGTATACTCGCCCAGTGACCTAGAGCACTGGATGCAATAATCACACTTGAAGCCCGACTTTCCCTCGGATGAGTGTCGCCGGAGTCCAGGTGTGGGGCAGGTGCAGCCACCGAATGCTAAGCACTGCGGGGACGATTGGATCATTGGCAGTCAGGACTGCGTATGCCGTCTCTCCTCTTCGGTATCGAAGTGTTTCGGAATGATCGGCAACGAAAACTCACTCTTCGATGGCGAGGAGCAAGAGGCTCAGTGGTGGCAGGGTCTGCCATTAGTTCCAGCAGTCACGAGTATACTCTTGCGCCAGCAGACTCGGCGACAATGGAATCCGATCACGCTCGCTCACATGGTCTCCCGTCTATCAAGACTCCAAGAAATCTATTACGAGCCATGGAGGGATACTGACCCCGACGCTCCGATGTTTTCAGATGAAGGTGAGCATCTGCTTTGCTATACTAGTCGTTGCATTACCATTCACCGGTGAGCAGGGCTGACCATGAGTTTTTACTAGACTTCCAATACTTTTTCGAATCCCTTGTCTCAAAGGACATTGAGAAGCTGGTCATGTTTGGAAACTACCATCAAACGGACCTTGATGCGATGTCTAGATCCGACCACGACCAAATATTGACTCGTGTCATCAGTCAGATGGCGGCGGAGACTAGCCTCAAGATGAAGCACTTTTCGGGCGCATTCCTCGTTGAAGCCGACCAATTCTTTTCTTCTCGCAGGTCTTCCTGGGAGTGGAGAAACCTGCAATCACTTGTGCTAACTTCACAACTACTCGCCCCCGAATCAGAACTGACTGATATTGAGCAAATGCTCAAAGACGCGGCGGCAGCAGCGAGGAGAATGCCACGACTTGATACTGTAGAGATTTGGAACGGAAGAGAGGCATTGGCGAGTCTGTTCAAGTATCAGGCAAGTAACAGCCAGAAGAATGCAGTACTTACCTGGAGAAGCACATGGGAACTTCCCATACCGAGTTCCGTGATCAAGGCTTGGAAAGCTGTCGCACAAGAGCAAGGCGCTCGTGGATTCGTTGTCAGCACGGAACTGCTTGATATCCGTGAGAAATTAGAGTCTCACGGTGACGCAATTCACCACTTGCGGCTTTCCACCCCTGTACTTCGACCAGTTTCATTACAGCAGATTTGCACGGAGCACAACATTCATGAGACTTGGGGGAAACGGCGAGAGGATTGGCGCCGAACATTTATGCGGAAGATGACAAGTTTGGCTCATCCTGATAACCGAGGACACCAAGAAGCATTAGCATATCTAAGGGCAAAGTTCGGTCGGCGGGAAGTGAACTGACTTCCGAGGTTGGAGTCACCGACATCTGGCACCGTCCGACCTGATTGAGACAGGTTTTCATTCCACCACTATCAATTCAGTACATCAACATGGGTAGAAGCTTAAGGCTGGAATGATTGGAAACCCCCTGGTGCTACTATCCTGGTCTTTTTGCACTAGAACATTATGTTGTTGGCGAGTTATGAAGAGGTTTACTGTGACTTAGAAGTTAGTTAATTTGATACTTATTTGTTTGCCCTCCAACCATAAGCCAACACTTCCACATGTTCTGGAGACTCCCCTGTTGCAACTTCTCTCCGACTCCCGTTTTGTGTCTGGCATGGCTGACCATTCCAATTTGCAGGGCCCGTCGCCCCCGTCACCCCGTCGCCCCCACAAGAGCCTCCCACCGCCTCGCCCTCGCCCTCGACGCCGCCGCCGCCCTCCAGGGTGCAGTAAGCAGTAAGCATTACGACTTCGCTAATATAATCGGCAGTCCGTGGGCGCAACTTCGTGCCAAAGCTGCTAACCTTGGAACGGTCTGCCATAGCCGTTCCGACTTCGCCGGGCTTGAGCTACGAGAGCCACAAGACAGTGGAGCCTCGTTTTGGTGGAGACCTCGGGAGACTTGGCAGTTGATACTCTCGGTCATTAGATCTTGCAGTTCCAACAGAATTTGCAATGCGTCGAATAGTGTTCTACTACATTGCAACAGCTGATCAGCATTTACCACACTGAAGCTTGTTAACATGCATGTGTAACTCTTTGGCTCCTCGTAGAAGGTTATATTCAGAGACATGTTTCCAATCTGGCAAGAAAAAAAAAATATGTTTTCACATCTCAACGCGTCCAATAGAGACCATGTGTGTTTTCCATTACTTCGCCAAAAACCGGGTCACTTCAATCAGTCTTCCACACTCGTTCCCCGTTAGAGATATTTCTCAACCTGCTTCTCACTCCACTCCCAGAATTTCTTCGGCAGGTCCGCGCCCCCTTCAGCTTCGGGCTTCGCTGCGAGTTGAAGTGGCGCACAAATCGGCTGGAATCGACCCCAGGGAAAGACATACTGACCGGCCTTCTCCGCAGTGACCTCCGGAGACAGTCCCGCAAAAAGCTCAGTGTACGCGCCGTGGACAGGTGGGTAGTGGAAGAGGGCGACTTGTAGCCTGAACATGAAGTTTTGATGGTTGAAAAGCTCAGAACGTAAGTTGCCTGGGTTCACCGGCATGCCCAGAACTCCTTGAGCCTTGAAACGCTTCGAGAACTCCACCCCATATGCCCACACACCCACTTTGCTCAGGCCATAGCGATGGATGCTGGCTTTGGGCCGGTGGTAGTCAAGGTTGGATATGTCGAGGCCCCCCTGCTTCTCATGGTAGAACTCTGCTGCCAAGGAAGACACGAAGACCACGCGGACTTCGTTTGTCAATGTGTCCTTGCTCGCGGCTGTGGCTAGTAGAGTTGGCGTGAGGAGCTTGGTGAGAAGGAAGTGGCCGAGGCAGTTCACTCCGAGTTGCTTCTCATAGCCTTGGGCAGTTGTTTCCATTTTCTTGTCATCGTTAGCCATGTAGCCAGCGTTGTTGAATAATACGTGAAGCTTCGTCTCCCGTGCAAGGAACTGCTCGGCACACTTCTTCACAGTGGGCAGATCGGCAAGGTCTAGCTGCAGGAATATCAAGGTTCCAGTCGAAGCAGGCTCGGCTTTTTTGATATGTGCAATGGCACCAGCTTCGGTCCTGGCAGCTATGTAGACCTTTGCATTCTTCGAGTAGAGAATGCGGGCAAGCTGTAGGCCGACGCCTGATGTGGCTCCGGTCACCAAGTACACCTGTCATAGTGTCAGACCACGTCCCGAAGTTTGTGACGGAGTCAGGCACTACTCACTCTGCCACCCAGGTCCGGTATGTCATTTTCCACGAATTTCGCTCCCGGAGGAAAGGACTGTGTCCAGAGGCTGGACAACGAAGGCGCCATGTTTGAAGTCCACGCGTCGATACAGAGACGTTTGGCTGAATGAACAGGCAGGGTGGGAAGAACAAACACAAGGGATCTAAGGCGTCGCATCAAAGAAACGCAAGAATACCTGGGCCGTTGGTCGACGTGTCTTTAATAGAAGTTTGGGGATTTGTATCTGGCCAAGCACACCGAGCACATGCACATTGGCTGAGCACAATATCTGCCCCTTGTTTCGCGCACCCACACCTGACACCCTGGCGCACTGTACTATGTACGGCAACCACGGGAACCACGGCAACCTGTCGCCGCCCGAGCGCGCAGTGAGCTGAACTGCGCCGCATGCAGGACCACCAACCAGGAAATGTTACGGTAGTAATTGAGGCCCACAAATCGATACAACCCTGCAGAAACCAAGCCATCGTCCACTCCACTTTCAGCGGCTCCCTGTTTGTACCGCACTAATTACACCAGGCTCCCCTCATCTCGCCACGCGTGCCTCCACGGACATTTTAATGCCAAGTCTGGGAGCAATAGCCGTTGTCCATCTGATAGGTTTGCAATCCTCGGGGTCAAGCAGACTGAACTCGTAGTTCTTGAGAAAATGCACCAAGACTTGTTTCAGCATCCATGAGGCGAACCAACGGCCAGGACTTTAGATGTCAGCTTTTGCGCCCGTGTCTGGTTGCCTTGACGATGGCACAGAAATGCATCAAAACACGTAAAGACGGTCGCTTACCATGGCCGCGCAGGCGAACCCCAGACAGGATAGTGAAAATTGACGTCAGTCCACTTTTGTACTGCTTGTCCAGATGCGTCTTTGGAGTAAAAGCGGAATGCATTGAACCGCTCGGGATCATCGTAATTTGCCGGATCTTGCAGAATTGCTTGTTGAGGAACCGCAACCAAGGTTCCGACCGGTATGTGAGTACCGTCAGAAAGCGTGAACGGCTTCATAGCCTTACGCTGGGCCGTTACTGGACACATATAGACTGTCAGACCCTGCTTCGATGCCCGCAAGTGATCGCGAGGTACGTACGGCCATCCAGCGGGTGCAGTCGGGATGATTCCCGCAGGAAGCACTCCATCAGCGGCAGATTTCCAATGATATCAGCATGCCCTTTTTGTTCCGCTTCTGAAATTTCGTCCCGGAGAAGTTCGATGTACTCCCTATGCTGCCCCAGGTCGATCAGTGCCCACGCAAGTGCCTACAGAGAAGTTAGCGACATGTTTCTGCAAACGGGATGAGTGATAACAGATAGGAGTGACGCCTGGATCAGGTTACCATGGTCGGCTGGTGCGCAAAAGTGAAGTTTAGGGCGACAAAAAGCTGTCGAAGTCGGATCGGGTCTCTCTGTCCGGGCAAGCGGGACGACTCAACAATGAAATGTGCTATATCCAGCTGCGCAGGTCATAATTGGCAATGTCAGGAGCTAATAATCACGCTTCACACGAAGGTCCTCCACCACTCACCTTCTCCTCTCGTTCTTCTGGATTTGCCGAAGCAGCGAGGCATTCGGCCACAAGAGGGTCCAATTTATCGCCAATGCGGGGCATGGAACCTCTCCATTCCATGAATAATCGTCCAATGTGCCTGTTCCGTGAATCTGGTTAGAAAACAGTTGATATAGTGCGAATGAATCACTCCGCTGAGTTAAATTCAAATGTCCAAGAATACTGTCTCAGTACTTACGACGCAATAGACTTGGGAAGGACCTCGCAGAGTGCAGCACCGTATGCTCCATCCCACCAGTACTTCAAAGTTTCTTCTTCGAAAGATGGGTCATTGTCTGGACATGACGGACGTTTAATCAGGGACCACGAGCCGGATTCAAGGGACACTGAGAGAAGCCAAACACTGAACTCACCAAATCGATCTCCATAGAGCACCTGTAGGGAGGGGTGAACCAAAATAGCTTTGGCGAAGGCAAAGACAGGCGTCGCAGAAATTGTCCCCTGTTGCCGTAGACGTTGTCTCAACACCGATTCAAAACTCTCATCTATTCTTTGATCCATGACAGTTCTCAGCTTGGGAATACTCTCCCGAAGCAGCACTTTGACAGCCCGGATTGTGACTGCTCCATCCATGTCGAATTTGTTGTCATGGGAGAATCCTGACATAATGGCACTGTGCTCGATGCGCTGCGGATTACTACTCAGCCAGGCGAT
Organism: Diaporthe aspalathi; assembly: GCA_001447215.1. NCBI lineage: Eukaryota > Fungi > Ascomycota > Sordariomycetes > Diaporthales > Diaporthaceae > Diaporthe > Diaporthe aspalathi. The sequence continues at coordinate 45,463 of LJJS01000696.1, forward strand.
TTCTTCGATACTACATGTGTACACGGGTAAAAAGAGGAATGATTAAGTCTTACATCTTTGATTGCCGCATTGTTAGACAAGATTCGCTCAGGAGCCCTCGAAATTTCTTGTATATGCTCAATTCGAGACACTAGAATCTGATAGGTCCGAAGGGCCACGACTGCGAAAGGATGGTGATTACTCTACCATGTGTATCAGTGCCACTGACCACAAATTTGCAAGGGTACTAGATGCAGAGCTGCGTACCTTTTTGTAGGCTGTTGAGATTATCTCGTTGGCACGAAACAGATAGTCCAAAGTGCTGAGCCATTTGCCCCAGAGGAGGCTGCGTCCAAAAACAGGAATGCCCCTCTATTTGGCATTTGACTCCTTAGCTTCGCAATATTGCATCCAGCAAGCACTCGCCGTGGACACTTACAGGTTTAGCCAACAAGAGAGATACAGATTTGAGAAACGTCCATGACGCGACGAGCACAACCACATAAAATGCGATGACGCTGGACAACGGCAACGCGGCCCACGTTTGTTCTAGCATGACGAAGTACGCGCTATTCGGTGGTATAGAAAGATCCAATGGTGATAGAATAGTCTCGCACAAGTTGCTTCCTGCTCCGTCGTTTTCAGCTGAGGCGCCGCGCAAGGATGCTGCACCATCGGGGCTGGTGACGAGTAAGGCGGTCCTTGTGAGGCACTGATCCAGATGAGACTATTTGCACTGGCTTAATCTAGATTCGGCCCAAGGCGCGTCTCGGAAAAGTGACGTCCCCATTGAGAGGGATGTGTTGCAAAATGAAACCTGACGACCCAGAGTCATCTGCCTGCAGGCCCCCAACGGGAACTTGTCCGGCCATCGGGGGCCAGGCTTAGTGCAGAACCAACCTGTTGGTGTGGACAATAACTTTAGTCCCACTACCATGATACGACATCGCAGGTCGAGGCACGCCCGCCCGGAGGGGCCTGAAGGGGTGGGGGCGGGGTGCGACGAGGTTGCATCGGTTGCACCGCTGCAGTCGTTCAGGAATTGTACTGTTTTGCCTCCAATGACCTTCCCAAGTTTGAGCCGCAACGACCCCACTTGCTATTAAAACTGCACCCTATACCCACGCGAGAGCCTCGAACGTTGGATTTTTGGCCCCAACTGCAAGAGTGGCGCGATCGCAGCGTCTCCAGGGACCTTGTATTTACCAAAAATTCTCCATGGGCCGGTGAGAGTGGTTTTATTGTAACGTGGAGAATTTTTTCGTTTTGGTTGGCGGAATTGTGACCCACTGCAGTTGCGTCTGCCAATCTGCCAATGCAGCCGCCCGCAGCGTCAACCCAAGCCGACCCGCCCAACTGCAGGCCAACATCAGCCAACAGCAGATTTCCCAGGTCGAGATTGGCTAGATTTGTCTGTCGTGCAACCAACAACAGAATCCTACAGAGAATTCTTGCTGAACCCCGAGCCGGTCTTTGATTGTGGCGTGGCATTCGAGCTTGGCGATTGGTGCTGCGACATGCAGATACATCGAGAGACTTGCCCAAGTACGAAGCGCCTCGTATGTAGTGTACGTTCGGCTACAGAGCTGTGCTGCAGCGGCATCTCGGCACGATTCGACGATGCACTTGTCGGCAGAGGGACCGGGGGGATTGACCGTAGCCCCCCAGGTCTCCCGGGTCTTGAATCGCGGGAGCCCGACCAGGGGTGTTGCTTTCAAAGCTTTCTGTTGGTAAAATCTTTCGAGTTCACTTGCCAAGCCAGATATCGGGCTGCAGCCTGCATTCAAGCTAACGTGCAAGCCGAGTTTCGGGTGCCCACATAATTCATTGATCAACAAGTACATACCCTTACACTAGATGCCACGATGGTGACTAAGGCTTTGCAAGGCGCGTGGAATACGACATTACAGCGAAGAGAGGCATGTGTCTTCCCGACTCAGCCCAGTGTACCTGACCGTGTCCCTCCACAAAATTCCAGTCTTGTGCCGGTCTTTCGCCTCAGCCCCAAGCTCCACCACAACATCCCCATCCAGGTACAACCCCTTTGGTCTCTCGCCAATGTTGGCGTTGCATTGCAGCATAGCCGCCAGCAAGTCCCTTCCCGCCTTCTCGTTTGTTCGAACTGCAGCATTGGCAGAGAACCACGAAAACACATGAGCCATAATTAGCATTATGAATTGCCCAATGAACACATGAATGACCCATCCACCACGTCTCGTGATACCACTTGGCGTTGAACCAGGATCAACTCCTAGGACGCATATGTTGGACAGGGCAGGGTCCTTGTCCAGCCGGTCCTGGAGCTCCGGTCTAGTACTCCCAGTGTTACTAAGTATCAGCCTGACCGGCAAGAAGGGTAGGGACTCACATCATCATGAGCTGGCATAATTTGGCAGCACCGTAGCGTCGGTACCCGCTGCGGAAGAAAGGGCCGTCGCGAGTGGTGCTCCAAGTTCCTCGAGCTAGGGGGTCTGCGCTGTCATGGAATATTTCTGTCCATCTTGGGTCTCTGTATTGCCCACCGACTATGTTGTGGGAACTCTGTGTGCTTTTAGGGCCACTTCGTGAGTCATCTGGATCTCTGCGAAGTAATCCATGAAGTACGGATAGTGTGGCGGTTGGGGACAGGTCGGCTTACTCATGGACGGAACTACCGACGACGACAATGCGTCCCATGTCTCGGTCCATACTACCCAGAAGCATCATAGTCAACAACCAATGACCCAGGTAGCTAGAGGCGAAGCTCATGTCAAAGCCATCGTCTGTCCAGGTTTGGGTTTTGAGCTCAAGGAATGCGGCATTGAGCACCAAGGATCGCAACGGGGGCACCTTTCCATCACGAATGCGAGTGCTCAGGTCCGTGGCGAACGCCCGGACCTCCCCTTGGTCGGCCAGGTCCAACTGGAGAATATCATAAGAATGTTTGGAGTCAGCTAGGAATTCCTGGAGTGCCTGCGCGGACTTCTTGTCGCGGACGGTGTAGATGCCGTGGTAGGTAGCCGTGTATTGGGCTTTCGATGCAAATTGACGGATAAGGCTACGCCCCACGGCTCCATTAGCGCCAGTCAATAGGAAAGAGTTCTCCAAGTTTGCCATCGTTTCTTGCTGGGGAAAGTCTGGCAGAGAATGAAGTCACTTGTTCTAGTTGGAAGTTGCTGTTGACAAGCTAGAGGACAGCCAGAGACTTGTGACGAGAACGAGGGCAGTAATTTGTATATTGTTATTGTGCGCTCTTGACTGACAGGATAGCCGGGACCGTGGGGTAAGAGGCAAAAATTGACAAACCTCCCTCCTCGGATCACTTGAATTGATGGCGACAACACCGCGGCTAGGCACCACCAGCGGAGCCAGGGACCTCGCGTGGATAATTCCACTGCCCGGTATGTAGACTAGCGCGTATTTTGCCTTCGAAAGTAGAGCACAGTGGCGTAACGTCATTTGTTACACAGGTGAGCCATGGGCCCACAAGACGCATCGACACAGGTTGGTGCCCGATTTTCGGCATTTTAAACGTCTCCGGACAAAGATACATAGGTCTTGGACGGTGACTCTCGACTAGAGCTGAGGTTCGGCGGTGCACTTTTGGGAAATTAGCTCCGTGGAGTCCACTCACCAAGTGCTGACTTGCTGCAGACCCAGACTGTGCCAAGGCTGGGTACTGCGACTGCCTATCATGGGAGGAAACCACCAAGCGGCTGATGCAGCCAACATGCCCTAACTAAGCAACAAACCACTCGGGCCAATGTAACCAACAGCAGCCACATCCCTTTCAGACTACCACCTCGCTCCAACAAGGCTCACATCGATGATGTAGGACTGATTATGGAGCTCGCATCGGGGCCGCCAGAAATGCTCCTGTGGTCAAATTCGAGGTGCCTTCCAAGGCAGCACGTCCCATGACGCCCTCGGTTCGCGCTCCTCTGCAGCAAATATTGGGTCCTTGCCTTTCATTTTCTTTCATCTTGCTGCAGCCAAGATCCCTCGGCAACTTCGCGTGTCTTGCATGCATTCCATGAACCTTGTGTCAGTGAGAGCAACATGAATATGGACGCATCCGTGGCAAGCCTCCGCGACACGCTCGCAAATACGTCGAATCTGCGATTCCTTGGTATTACACAATATACCATTGTTATCAATGTATTCATTTTCATTGTTATCCCTTGGATCGTCTGGAGGTTCTGGAGGTTCACTCTAGTGCCGCTTCTGTACCCCGACAGCCCTAGAGAGCTACCCTACTTGATCCCAAGTAAGTCACTGGCATGTCTTCGCTCGCATGGACTCAAGGAATCAGACGTTTCTGACACATAAAGTCTTGGGTCATGGTCCTGCTTTCTTCCGAAGCTCAGATGCCTTGTTGGCCAAAGCTAGGTACATGGGACCTCAATCTTGTGTGTTGATGTCATCTTCTGACTTTCCAGTGTAGCAAACACTTCACCTCGCGTGAGCCATTTGCCGTGACGCTTTTTGGCAGCACACTTTATATAGTGACCGATCCTCAGCATACAGTTGAGGTGTACAAGAACGACACAACGCTGTCGTTTGATGAGTTCGCGCAGGATCTAGTGCGGACCAATGGGTATAGCGAAGCCGCAGTCTTGGCGTCCTATACCAAGCTCCCTGTGGACAAGCCTGGATTTCCCAATCCTTCTGGGGCCTCTTTTGGTACATTTGTTCGGCAAATGCACATGCGGCAGCTCTATCCTGGGACTGATCTCCTCGCCCTGGAAAGACAATTCCTGGCCTGGTACGACCAGAACCTGACTGAATCAGCCATCCGAGAATCATGTTCAATGTATGGACCTAGTACTCAACCAGAAAAGGGGTGGCTGACAGCTCCAGCCATGCGCTGGTGCTCCGATTATGCCACGCGCGCGGGGGAAGTGTCCTATTTCGGTGATGCGCTGGGCTTCATCAACCCGAATCTGGCATCCGCCTTCCTCGAGTTCGACGACCTGAGCTGGCAGGTCCTGTACCGCTACCCAGCTCTCCTAAGCGGTAAGATGAGAGCGGCTCGGTTACAGATGATGCACGCGTTCACGGAGTATCTCCGCCTTCCCCAGGCTCAGAGAAGCGGTAGTGCATGGCTCCTCAATGCCATGGAAGACGAGGCGAGGCAAATCGGTGTTGCGGATGAAGACATTGCGGTCCTATACTTCAACATCTACTGGCTGTAAGCGGACAGTCTAACCCCAAAGGCATCGTACCATGGCTAACTGTTCTCAAATAGTATCAGCACTAATACGCGCAAAATCGCCTTCTGGATGCTGGCATTTCTTCTGCATCGCGCTCCTGATCTCATCCGTCTCATTCGCGCCGAGACTTCGCCCGCCTTCCAAGGCAAGGCTCTTGTTGACCCTGTCTACTTATACGACTCGTGCCCGATTCTCGACAGCATATGGCACGAATCTCTCCGGTTATGCTCCAACGCGGCATCAGTCCGCTTCATACAACAGGATACCATCGTCGGCGGGAAGCACATGCGCAAGGGCAACCGAATCATGATCCCGTATCGCTTGCTTCATTTTGATGAGCGGATTTATGGGCCACATCCCAGCGAATTCCGCCCCGAGCGCTTTCATGCCTCTCCTTTGAGACCGGGCGGTGTACCGACCGTCAAGGATCCTACTCGCGGACCAAGTTGGAGGCCATTTGGGGGCGGTAAGAGTTTGTGTACGGGCCGCTACATTGCTAAGCGGTCTACTTTGATATTCATAGCGATTCTTCTGAGGCGCTTTGATGTAGACCTAGCCGGCATCTCTCAACTTCCAGCAGCGGATCTCGGTAGGCCAGTTTTGGGAATCTCGGGGATCAAGGATGAGGACGATTTTTGGATCAGCTTCAGACCCAGGGAGTGAGACTTCGCGTTGAGAGCGGAGTCAAAGCTGGGACTTACTATCTCCGATTATGTATGCCTTCCACGCTCGATGTCAAACCTACCAGTGATATTTTTTTACGAGTCTACATATCGTGCCTAGTTTGGGAATGTATCATTAGAAGCCAAAGATCGGTTGCCAGTGCGGCTTTCGTGTCTTGTAAACAGGTTAACCAGGCACTGCAGTGCGGTGACCTTGGAATGCGAAAAGCGCACCGACGGGCTGGCACAATCTGACTTTGTGCATGTTGAATAATAATATGTCGAAGTTAGACTGAACTGCTCGATAACCAGATCCTTGCTCGGTCTTCCGGCAAATTGCCCAATGCTGGCAGTGCTTTGTGAGGGCGCCAACTGTGCTGCTCCTCTACCGAGGGGCTCGATGGCTAGGTGACGAGTGGGGCAATGGGAGAGCCGCAGACAACATTTGAAGCTATTGATTTGGCCAAATGTATTGATTGGCTCCACACAATATTCACATGGTGTTATTCCTAGCCTACTATGGTACTAGCAGAAGACACAGTGGGATGACCCACCCAACCCTTACGGCAGGTGCCACGGGAAAGGCGCCGAAGAAGGAGGTGCGGTGGAGCCGAGGTCGTGGTGCGGTGCAGCCAAGCTGCCAAGGGTCTCTGCCTTGCTCGTCCGGCCTTGAGCCGAGGAGGTCGAGGTAGCATTGCCTCGCCGATGAGGGCTCGGCGCTACACTTCCCGGGTGACTTCCATGTACAAGATTGACTTTGATAGCTTGTGGCCCGCACTTACCCACCTGCACTGAGCCCCTGCAAGGCTTCACAGAGTTGCAGGCTGCGGCGCGGCGCAGCGGCTGACGCCTTGATGCAAGCGAGCTGCATACCACAGTGCGGTGAGGAAGTGTGTGCTGCGGTTTTCGGGTCTAAATCTGGCGCAGTAGGTAAATAGCTAACCTAGGCGAGTTAACATTTTTCATCCAACGATGCCGGGCGAGGAAAAAAGAGGTGGTCGGCCCTTGAAAGAGAAATATATATTGGCAGCACACTACTGTCAACAGCTCAGAATCGCTTACGTAGGTATCTCGAAGTCCCAGCTCTTCGTTACGCATCACTTTGTTCACGGACATCGAGCACAATGGATATTCCAGGAGTCGATCTGTGTAAAGTCCCTGCTGGGGTCCCTCCGACCGGAGTTCCCAATTTCGTCGATCCACCGACCTGGGAACCAGCATTCTTTGGCACCACAGCGGCCATGATGGCGTGGGCGACTGTTTTCCTGGCAGGTCGACTGTGGATTAACAGGCGTCGGCTACAGATCGCAGATGGTAGGAGAAGACTGAGGCCCCTCTCATACTTAAACGTCCAGTCGCTAATCAAAATCAAGCATGCGCATTGTTTGCTCTTGTGATATCCGCAGCCTACACCGGCATTATTCTGGCCTGTCAGTCTCGGACCCACTTCTATGTGCTCGCAACAACCCACAATCCGCAGAGCAAGATTGGAAGTGCTCACCATAAACAGTGCGAAGGTTCTTGAGGCATCAGTACGACATACCTGCCTGCTGGTTCGACCTGACCTACCTCAAGGCAAGTACAAACATTTATGGTAGTTTAATAACTGGCTTTCGAATTGACTGATGATTCTTGCAGTTGCAATTGGCCATGCAAATTTTCATGCCATTGGCCCATTCTCTTTCGAAGGCGTCTATCCTTCTCCTCTTTTTCCAGATCTTCGCGGTCAACAGGAAGATGCGATTCGCCATATACGCCGGGTTTGCGGCCATTGTTGCTGCTTACGGCCAGAATCTCATTCTCGGCCCGTGGTACTCAACACCACATGCGGGTGAGGAATGGAGCGATCTGTACCTCAATGGCCGACCTCAGCACCTGGTGAAAGTTGGGTTGGAGCAGGCCGTCCTGGCGGTGGTGATCGATCTTTACATCTTCATACTTCCCTTTCCAATGCTCTCGTCACTCAAGCTGGCATCGCGAAAGCGTCTCCAGCTCTGGTTGGTGTTTGGAACCGCATCTGCGTGAGTCTGCTTTACACTCATGTGTGCGTGCAGGATGACTGATGAAGCCTTTTGCGTAGCGGCGTGATAGCTAGTGTCATTGGGCTTGTGCTACGCGTTCCTTTGCTCACTACAGACGATCCCACTTGGGTGCAGGGTCAGGTCTTTATCTGCATGTAAGTCTTCTATATCGTCTCGTACCACCCACCTGGTCTCACCAAAATACATCTTATTTTGGCTGTGTTCTGACTGACGCGTCCACGTTCTTTGCATAGTGGAATCGAGATTTATATTGCAATCATAGTCTCTTGCATGCCCGCATTCGCAAGTTTTGCCAGAACGCACATCGGCGACTCTGAATTCTTCAAGTCTCTGGCATCACTTTTGAAGAGCCGGAAGTCCGGCGATGCAAGTGTGGAATGGGGCTTCGACTCTCTTGAACAGAGCGGAAGCACGAAAAGATCTCTGAGAACCACGTTTGGCGGAACCAAGCCACCTCGCACAACCGCACCCAACAGGAAACAGCCAGACGTCGACACCATGGAGACCGAGCTGAACACCGTCACAGAAATGGGCTCCAGGAGTGGTTACCACACATCGAGTCAGGTAAACGTTGTTGGACCCGGACACGAAACCAATCTGGAAGCAGGCATCACTAGGACACGCGAGGTTGAGCAATCATACAGCCCTTTGGTAAAGTAGTGCAGAACCTGCCAGCCAGCGCTGGATGCTCTTTACTAGAGGTTGCGCACTTCAGGAGAGGGCCAGGCATCTGGCGCATCCGTCGACTCGTCTCGACGACCTTGCAAGCGTGGAGGCGGAACAGATGTCCCTGGCAAGAGGGACGTTTCCGCACAAAGGTCCACAGTGGCCCATGGAGCCACCATCAGTGAAAATGAGCATTCGGAGCTCATGTTACGAATTGCACAGAGTTTTCATTAGACACATTGCCCAGGGATACCAGTCCAAGTTTACTTACGCTTGAATTCGGATGATGATCGTGTAAGGGTGCTTGTTTGTTGCCGTTGCCTTGTCTTCTCCACGCTACCTAGGTACCTAATCTAGCTGGACCGTAGATCGTTTTATTTGGCAACAACTGCGGCGCGGTCCTTACTTACTCGATAATTGTGCCATACCACTAAAATCATACTAGCCCAACCTCAATGGCAGACAAAGCCCAATCTGTGAATCCGGCATTGGTGTCGAGGATGTTCTCGTTGAACTCCTGTAACGTCGGGTAGAAATTCGTCGGGTACCCAAACTCCAGAGTGAAGCTGTACACCTTGTTGGCCCCCTCAATCCCCCAGTACCTACTGAACGTGTAGTCCGCAACGCCCCCAGACGTGGGATACAACCCTACACCAGGCCCAGACGAGTAAGGGCGCCCGCCCACGGCGCTCATCGCCGCCACGGACCTGGCGGCGACGGTCCGCAGGTTGTCATCATCCGCAGAAGGGATATACTCCCTGTACGCGTCCCCCAGGACGCCACGCCTGCGGTCGTAGGCCGGGTTGAGGAAGTTCAGGCTCGTGTCGCTGCTCTGGCCCTCGTCGTGGCCCCAGGGGTAGAGGATGTCCCCGGTGGCAGAGTGGACGTCGATGTACCAGCGGATGTTCGGGAACTCGTCGTAGACGGAGACCAGGTTCCTGGCCTCGGCCTCGGACACGGGCGCCGTCCCGCGGAACGTCTGCGCGCCGGGAGAGGTCGACGCCGGGCTCGCGGACGGGTCGAAGTACCGCTCGAACTCCCACAGGAAGTCGAAGTTGCGGTTGATGTCGACGCCCGCGGCGCTGCCGGTGCCGGACGTGGTGTTCCGGTTCTTGCGCCAGAGGGACCCGGTCCGCTGGTCGTAGGCCACGCCGTCCGGGTTCACCAGGGGGAAGAAGACGATCCCGGCGTCGAGGATGGACCTCACCTGTGCGTTGGTGTACGTCTTGCCGCCGTACGTGAGGCCGCTGCCGGTCTGGTTCGCGGCCAGGAGGTCCGATACCCAGTAGATGAGCTGGTCGGGCCCGCCGCGCTCGCGCGCGTGGGAGCCGGCTGTGAGGTAGAGGTGGTACTTGGACTTGTCCGGGCCCCCGACGTAGGCGGCGAACTGCGTCGCGCCCTCGAAGGTCTTGTGGGGAAGTTCCAGCGTGGACACGCCGTAGTTCTGGACGAGACCCTGCACAGCGGTGCCGATCTCGCCGATATTAAGGAGGGTGTCGATTCTTGCCCCTGCTGCCTTCGTCCCCAGGCCCAGGGGGGCGACGCTGCCACCCTGGAATCGATCACCGGTTCCGATGGGGGCCGTGTTCGCCTGTCTCTTGACTAGGCTCCTATGCAGGGAGACCTCCGTGGACCCGTACTCCCGGGTGAAGTGGTCGATTTGCTCCTCCGTGAGGAAGGCATGGAGCTTGAACCCGCCTTCTGTGGGGAGGGCAGCCGGTCGGCAGCCAAAGTCGTAGGTCTCGTTGCGGACGATGTCCTGGAAATGTGCGATGGTTGGGGCCTGGAAATGGACCGGCAGGAGATGTAGATCCGCGAGCGCAGAAACGCTCTGTGCGAGCAGCGATGCGACGAACGAGTACTTCATGTCGTCTGGGAGTGGGCTTGGTAACGAAAGTACGAGGTCCAGCAGCTTGCTTCCGAGCGAAAGCAACGTGGTGGACTTCGCCTCTTTACATATAAGTCACAGCCGTTGCATTTTCATGCGTTTTTCTCCGCCGATTGACTGGCTAAAGTCTTGTTGCACAATCACGTACTTCGACACCTGCCTCTTTCGTCCTAATAACACGCTGACGTGCTGTGATGCTTTGGTCTTGGCCTGCGTCTTGGCTTGCGGCAAGCATTTGAGTAGACTCTGAAGTTGCTCCCTGAGAGGGTAACATGGCATGGCCAAGCTGCCATGGATGATGCAACATGCCGAAATCCCACACAATCGCGGGGACACTGTGAATGCGAGAATACTGGGTATGGGCAGACCGATTCAAAAGCTTCATATTCTAAATTGACTGAACAAAATATCATATATTCGGAACGAATACGGAACAAGGGATTATACAAAAGCCGTATATCAAATGTTGTAGAAGACGGTCTGCAGGTGACGAACATGTCACTGAACATTCTTCCGGCCATTACAAGCAATGGGTTAGCAAGAATATGGCGTCGCCGTGGCCCAGTCTTTCGGAATCATCATCATTTCCAGGGGTATCGAAACTGTACTTGGTATCCTGTCACGTATATACATGATGGCATTCCTAAAGTCTTCAATCAACCTCCTTAACATCCCCCGCCACGGCGTTAACCAACGCCACCCTCACCCCAGCGCCGGTGAGGACGTGGATCCACAGGCGCTGCGTGTCGCTGAGCCGGTCGTTGGCGCTCTTGACCTCGGCAAACATGCACTCGCGCCGGGGCTCCGCCCGCCAGAGCACGAGGTCGGGCACCCCGCCGCCCCGCTGCCGGTACTCCTGCGCCATGACCTTGCACACGGCGGCGAGGGCCTCCCCGCGGAAGCAGCCCGCGAGCTCGACGAGGTCCTCCAGCTCGTAGTCCCAGTTGAGCCCCACCACGCACGTCCGCCGCTCGCGGTGCTCGGCGTCGACGGCGCGGATGATGCGCGGCGCGTCGCCGTTTGAGATCTCGGCGAGGCGGTGGTTGATCTCGGAGGCCCGCGTGGGGTAGAAGGCATCTGTGTGGAGGTCTAGTGGGCATGTTTGGTATGCGGTCTGGAATACGTTTGGGATGTAGAGGAACAAGATGTCGTAGAATAGGTATGCGAACAGAGTCCTCACGATGCCGCCCTCGGAATGGTACCCTTTCCATCCTTCGGTGCGGTAGTGTGACAGGCACATCTCCTCGACGCTGCACTCGCCGCCGCCCTCGGCCTCGTCTACCCATATCGTCTTTGTGCTGCTCCCACCACGCTTGCCGGCGGTGGGGTCGTCGCGCTTGATTTGGGTCCCTGTGACGTTGTGCTCTTCTGGCTTGTGCAGGCGGACGTGGCCAAAGTCATGTTGGAGCCGTTTGGGGATGCGGATGCGCTTTTCCAGCTTGGTCAGGCGCCTCTGTAGATCGAAGTGGTAGATGAGGTGGCAGTCGCGGTCCTCGAGGGCCGCCTCGCACGTGGCAACGGCTATGCGGCGCCAGTGCTTCTTCTGCTGCTCCTGGTCGGTAATCTTGGGATCGGGCTTCTCTTCCCACATGTAGTGTTCTTCGAGCAACGCTTTGCGTTGATACCACGACCCGCGTCGTGCCATCTGGAAGAAGCGCTGGTTCAGCAATTCGGTGAGAAGAGCGTGCTCTTGCGCGTACTGATGTAACCGACCATATACATATGCTGCCTTGTGTGCTATTCTGGTATACGCATGCGCGGCGTTGAGGCGGCGGAGGTATGCGCCTTCGCCGAACTCGTACACCTGTTTCTCCTTGCGCTCCTCTTCCTTCAGAAGCCCCCGCCAGCGAGCAGCGACACTATCAAATATTTCGAGCACGCGTCGGTGGCCTTCGTCACCAGGAGGCCCATTGAACTCGAGGACCTGGTCGACCTCAAACTCTAGCCGCATGGCTTGTTCGAAGTCCAACAGGCTGCGGCGGTCGGGGAAAATATTGGATGTCCGGTCGACAATGTACTGGGGAAAGTTTCGTCTCGAGATTTTGGCCAGAATGATTGTGGTCAGAGACTTCTCTGTCCACTCTGTCGACCGATAGAAGACAAGATGTACCCGCTCGAAAAGCTTGAACACTGGTGGAGATATCCTGATGCACGGCCCGATGATGGCTACAATCTTGGCCAGGAAGTGCTGGTTTCGATTCGACTCTTGCTTCGGGTCAGGGTCGGGAGTCTCGCTGCCTGTTTCGCGACCGGCCGAGTCCATTGACCCAGTGGTGTTCTCGCGACGCAGTCCCACCGACAACAGGCCACTTTGTTGTGAGCTCATTCGCAGCAGCTTCTTCAAGGTGTCGCTCTTGTTTTTGCCCTGGACCTTGGCCTCCTTGGCTAGACCCTTGAGTTCGTCCAAAGTCAGCAGGGCGGCGGCTTCGTCAACCGAGGTGATGTGCTCATCGGAGGAGTCGGCAAAGGTGAAGGTGTCGCCAAGTGACCAGTCCTGCAGTGCTACACCGGCGACTTCGCCACCGCCATGGCCGTCGTCATCAGGTGTTGCCCCCGTACCCTGTTTTACCTGGGGAAATTGTCGACGCCGTTGCAGTGACTCGATGGCTGCGTCAGGATCTGAGATATCACTATAGTAGCCAAGCTTGTCGCGGCGGTGCCAGGCGGCAACTTTGCGCAGAAACAGACGGACGTATAGATACTGGGCCTCATAGTTCAGACTGCGCCACTGCTTGAAGACGGCCATCTCCTTGTCGTCAAACAGATGGGCCTCGTCCTCGAGCACCGTGTCCAGGGCGAGGTTGAAGGCGTCGACATAGATGGAACTCTTACCACGGACCCATTTCCTCCGGTCGACGTCGGACTCGGGCTGGGCTTCTTCTGCGTCTTCGGTGCTGAGCTGAGAGGCTCTCATCGCCTCATACTCCTCGATTGCCTCCTCGTCGACCTTGATGTGAGGCAGGGCACTCTCGAGAGCGGTCTCATGGTGACGGTGGGCTACGTTGCTCTGGTCGAGCTCGTCATCATCCTCGGAGTCGGGGATGACGTCTCTCGTGCGCCTTGGGGCCGCCTTGACCGGCTTCTTCACAGACTCGCGCGCCGACGCGTCGGAGGATTCTGCATCCTCGTAGTCAGAGTTGTGATCGCGCCGAGAGCCACCAACTTTGACTCTTTTAGCAGGCCGGCCAGGCATTTCCCCAGCGTTTGAGATGTCAGCCAGGGGTTCTCGTGACTTGGAAGAGACCGTTGTCTTGTGCACAAAGGCGTCCATCGCGAGACCACATGAGGGTAATGGCCCGTCGGGTATTCAGTCAGTCAAAGAGAGCACCAGCCACGGGAAGAAAGTTGGAAGGAAGTTGACATGGTCTGCTCCGTTTCGATTGATGGGCAGCTAGGCAGCCGCACAGCTAAAGCCGGACGAAACGGGCTGACAAAGGGCCTAACGGAGACGCGACTGATGTCATCCCGGCAAGGCGCGTTTTGGGCGCGTTGAGGCCTGACTTGAGTGCGGGTCGCTGCAATTATGATCCCTGCACCACCTGCAGAGCTGCAGCCCTGCAAAGGGCGGGGCTTGCCGAGCGTAAACCATAAACCGTCAGCATGGACCCTCAAGCTCCAAAATCCCATTGAGAAGCTTCCAACTCCGGGCTCGTCTCTCCTACAATACACACCAAATCTGCAGGGACCAAGTCTCTTCGATCTGATAAACGGCACAACAGCGAGCCTGGGAACTCAACTGAGCCTCCATATTTTATTCATCTCAAGTCCCAGACTCTTCTTCCATCCATAACCGTTCCAACCGTTCCAAGATGTCAGAATCAACCCCCGTATTCGACCCGCCGGTCCTTGAGAGTCCAGCAAGCGCAGCGGAAGCCGAGGCCTCTGCGACAGCAACAACAACCGCAACAACAACAGCAGACAATGGGGCTGCAAGAGAGAACAATGGCCAGGATGTCACAATGGCAGGGCTGGAGGAATCAGGAGCAGCAAAAAGTGTGAAGCCTGGGGCCGATGTAGCTGTGAGTGACTCTCTATTTACTATTTGCCGGGCAAGCAACCATCCGCCCCATTCACAACCTCTAGCACAATAGCAATCGCAATCACATTCACATTCACCGTGACAGCCGACATGACCTCTGCCTCCAGACTATTTCATGTCTGCCCCTCTAGCCCTACCTTTACCACCACTTCCATCCCACGAGACACAACACTCGCAATCCCATCAGTTCGCAATCCCATCCCATCACTCCCCCACCACCTTCCACCATTCCTCCCAGTCTAGCTGCCCACAGCACTCAAACATGAAGATGGCTTCAATGAAAACCACCTTGACGTTCGGCATGACCAAGCCCTACCCAACCGGCTCCTACCGAAGCCTTCAGAACCCGGGCATGGTCCACCTGAAGGCCCCATCTGACTTCCTCGGCCAGCTCCCTCTGACAAGCAACAACAACAACAACGCGACCAACACCACCACCACAGCCTCCTCCTCGACCAACCCGCCGACCCCCAACCGCACCTCCACCCCGACCGGCTCCAAGGAGACCCCGGCACACGCCTCCGCCTCGCGCCTCGACAATAACTCGTCGCGGGCCGCCTCCGTCGCCCCGGCCGACCGCACCGCTGATAGAGTCACCATGCCCACCGAGCCGGCCGCCCACGGCGCCCCGACCCGCCAGTACCTCAACAGCAAGGTCACCTACCACGTCATGGAGGGCATGAAGATCGTCGCAAAGGAGCAGTAAGCAACAACGTTGGCGCACGCTTTGTCGCGACTTGCAAGACTTGGGTGGGCTGACAATGTGTTTGTTACCACAGGCCGGCCGACCCCCTCCGCGTCCTGGGCGAGTTCCTGCTAAGGCGCAGCGCAGAGCTCGAGAGCGCCGCCGCCGCCGCCGCCGCCGCCGCCAACGGCACCGCGCCTGTTGCTGCTGCCGCTGCCGCAGGCGAGGCTGACAAGGACAAGGTGAAGGATGGTGGCGCTGATGCCTCTGCCGCCGAGCAGTGAAGAAAGCGACTCAAAAAAGGTCGGGTTACGACTTCGGGTACCCTGTCGCCGTTTAGGTGTGCGGCCGCCTGTTCCTTAAGGAGATGACGGTCTGTTGGCTGGTCTTGCTGGATTTCAGGCTGCGCTTTGGCTGTCTGTGGGTACGTCCCCTGACACAATGTCATCTTGTCGGGCATTGATTTCTGACCTTGTACGCCCCCCCATGAACAGGCCCATGGCTGCGAACATGTCTGCCAACCCGGGCCCATATGAGCAGAGCGGTCTGCGGCGACGACTCCTCGAAGCACGGCGGCAGGGGAACCTTGGGGACAGCTTCGTGCTGGGGAACCTTGGGGACAGCTCCGTGCTGGGGAGATGTCTAGCTTTTTAACGCGGAGCCACGCGCGCACTTGGCTGTGTTGCCTTAAAGGATGGTTGGACTGGTAATCAAAAGTTGCGACGGCATGACATAGGTAACAAGGAGTCTAAGGGTCTGATGTTCTGCCGGAGCTGGCCGTCCCAACGGGCAAATTGCAAGGCAGGCGGGCGTAGGGGGTCGGGATTATCACAAGATACCAACTTTTCCCCCAATTTGCACATATCTTTCATCAAGCAAGTGTGTCCCCGTATTTTGGCATAGTGAAATCTCCGTCATTGAGTAGTGAGTGAGTGAGTGCAGTACGAGTTGGTAGTGCAGGCGTGTTTGCGATTTTCGCTCGTCTAACCTCTACCAAAGGGGAGGAAGGCTTGACATGGCATCATCATCCTCCTCCCCAAGCCAATCGGCGGGGGGGATGTTGACGCCCCCCGCCAGGTCGGTTCCCGTCCATCTCCCCCAACTCCATACCAAACCGTGGTCATCGAATAGACCCGAAGAATAAACCAGCCAACTAATGCACCTTTTTTTCTTCTTCTCGTCTTTCCATGGCTCCTCCCTCCACAGAACCGCGCTCCCATCATCCATCATCGACTCATGTCAGGAACAGCAGCGAGCAGCAGTTGTGTGAAAAACCCAGCAGACTACTACCACACCGCGCTTAGGCGACGAGGGTAGAGGCGGTGGCGGCCTCGTAGCGCCAGGTGGGGGGCAGGACGCCGACGGTCTTGTAGTAGCGGGCCAGGCGGTGGATACGGGACTCGATCAGAATCAGGCGGAACTTGGAGTCCTTATCCTTGCGGTTGCGCTCGAGGTGCTTGCGGACGGCGACGGCCTGGTGGGGGGGGGGCCACGGGGTGGCGTTGGTTAGCATACACGGCGCGGGGTGGAGATCGACGGGGGGATCACGGAGGGAGAAAACTCCACAGCCCCCGCCGGGAAGGGAGTTGGGGGCATGGTGGTTTTGTTTTTTTCTTTCTTTTTCTTTTTGCACTCACCTTCTTGATCAACATGTACAGGTCCTCAGGGATGTCGGGGGCGAGGCCTGTTGTGAGATCACTCTGTCAGCACATGACCGAACAGAGGCAATTTTCTTCTTCCCTTGCGCGCATTTTAGCCGCCCGGCTCACACACTGAAGCTGCGTGCCATTGGCATCAAGCTCCAGGCGTGTCTGCGTTGCAGAGGGCATGGCGTAATAGCATGGCAAGATATTATTTGGGCGATATGATCGGTCGAAGGGCTTCTCGTTCGTCGATCGTATTGACATGGGGCGCGTTCAGACTGGGTAGACCGTACCGCTGGACTTGAGGATACGCAGAATGCGGTTACCTGGGAGCGCACACAAGATGTTAGCCCTTTTTTCCATCGCTCGAGGTTCCCGAATCCATTCTGTGCTCGAACCCGTCTCCCGGGATGGGGGACACATACCGGTGACGACCTTGACCTGGGCGATTCCGTGGGAGTCACGCAGTATGACGCCGATCTGGGAAGGGGTGGCGCCCTTCTTGGCCAGCTTGCAGATCTGGTCGACGACCTGGTCCGGGGTGGTCTTGAGCCACGAGGGGGGGCTGCGGCTGTAGGGGAGAGCCGAGGCTGAGATTCCCTTTCCGTTGGAGTGAAGACGACCCATCTTGGCTGGTTGTTGAGGAGGATTGACGATGCGAGAAAGGGGTGGGCTGGTGTTGTCGTCGTGGGGGTCGTCGTCAAAAGACTTGCTTGGGTTGTCGTGATGCTGGCTGCTGCAAATCGCTGGTAGAGTTTGGGAGGTGTTTGGCGCTGTTCGAAGTTTGCGTGGGCCTGCAAATTCGAAAGTGGGTCCCGGGAGAAATGTCGGGCCGTGCTTGTCGGTTTGATTGGGCGGCTCTGGCGTTGGGGTTGGACGAGCTCTGCAAGCTTGAGCGGGTCTGTTAGCGCGCTCGCCTTCGAGCTTTGATCTGCAAATCTTTTGAGCGAGCTGGAGGCGTGTTCGTTTCCTCAGCACAACACACTCGACAGCATCGCGTGCTCTCCAAAATTCTGAATGGTCAGGCCAGTAAGTCCAAGGCGAATGCCTCAATCTTTTCTTTTTCTCGTGCTCAAGTGATGATCAACAACCTATTTTTAAAATACTATTCTGGTACCTCTTATGTTAGGCTTCCTTCGGGATTCCGATGAATGTAATGGACTTCTGACAGCACATCCTCGCCGCGCACTTCCTCTACCCAACTTGCTTGTCGAGCTTGCATTGCTGACTCCAGGCCTACAGATTCTTGACCCTTTGGTCCATAATGTTGGTGCTATGAGGTGTAATGGCCGGCCGGCCGGCTTCTGGCAGGCCGACCTCTCAACTCTGCCGCCCCTAATGCGTCTGTTTCCGACCTTCAAAGAGCAAGAGCCGGTGGCAGTTGGGTGTTGAGATTGATATAGCAGTAGCCCTTAATAAAGACTTTCTCCCGTTCATCGCGCTCTTATCTGGACATGGCTGTTACACGTGCAGGGCGATTCCCAAAACTCCTGCGACACAGCATGTCCAAGTTCATCCTGTGTCCGCTGAGTGCTGAATGGACTGTTGCTAAAGTACATGGCCTCCAGTCTTAACCCCTGCGGTCGGAACTGATATTGAACTGTCCCCGCCTCCCCGGCCTCCCAGCTATCACGTATTTTTGGAATGTTTATTGAGAACTCCTGCTACTGCTGCATTTGCTGTGAAGACTGGTCTCCTAATAAAACCAGCCTCGAGCATCCCGTCTCACGTGCCTACCCACCTTTGATCCAATTACCAAGCACCGACTTCAAAGTTCTCCTCGGGGAAGTAGGTCGTGACCACAGTCCGGTCGGCAAACTTCCTGCCAGCCAGGGCCTTGAGGGCCTTTGTCGCCGATTCCGGCGTGTCATACTTGACGTAAATCTTGCCCACACCGGCAGACTGTCGGCTGCCGCCAACCGGTCGGGGAACCTTGATTTCTACAATCTGCCCGTATTTGGAGCATTCTTCCCGGACATCGTCACAGATCTCTGTGTGGTTGTCAGCAAAGCCTCAGTACTTTACTTGCTGGCATGTGCGGGCAAGTGCACGTACCTTCGTAATCATCGTTGTCCATCAGCTCCTCGGGGGTCACCATGTTCAGCAGCTGCAGGATACGGGTCACCTCAGAGTCGGTGGATGTGGTGCCGGCGAGCATGGACATGGCGTTGACCCCCATCTCCACGCCCGCGACCTGCGTGATCCCTATACTGGCCTTGCGGACCTTGAGGTGGTTCTCGCCCAGTTCCATGTTGTCGAGGGCCTTAATCGCGACTTCAGTGGCGGCTGGGTCGAGGTACTCGCAGAAGGCAATGCCCTGTGAAAATTATGGTCAGTCACGCTGTCGCGTCGGTACGGGGACATCCGACAAGATGGAAACCTACCCGGGACTCCTCTGTGCTACGATCCTGGACCAGAACGAAAGCCTTGAGCTCACCGAAGCTACTGAGAAGCTCCAGGACCTGCTCGGTGGTCAGATACGGCGGGATGTTGGTCACGCTGATCTTGTTCGGCGTGTCGATGACGATGTTGGATACACGGCCCGGCTCGTAGTTCGGGTCGTCGACCACGGCCGGCACGATGTAGTCCTTTGGCCGTCGGATCTGCAGGCCGGATGGCGCACCATTTTCGGCTCCGTTGGCATCGTCGGCTTCTATAGACTGCCCGTCCAAAGCCAGGGCGACAGTGGCGTCGTCGGGGGTCTTGAACTCGGCCAGGGCAAAGGAACGGTCGGCGGACAGCTGGACGAGGGCGCAGGGGTCGGTGGACTCGATGACATTGAGCCCGTTGAGCTGCAGGTTGAAGTAGCTGGAGATGGAATCCTCGGTCGCCGAGGGAGGGAGGTTCGAGACGACGAGGCGCTTGGCTTGCCGCGAGTTGGTAGGCTTGAGGGTTGCGCTGCTGACCGAGTTGCCGGGCTGGTTCATGAATGCCTGGAGCTTGGTAGGGTCCATCTGCTGCTGTCTGGGTGCGCCGGGTAGCGGGAACATGCCCGACAGCTTGGCCTGCTCAGCCGTGACATTCTCGTAGCCCGGGGGCTTTATGTCCCACTGGACCAGGCGTCGCTTGCGCTCCAGGACGGGAGTGATGTCGGTCAGGTCCGGGGTGGGCTCCCTCTTCTTAGGTGGTGGCGAGTCACTACGGCGCCGCTGTGCGCTGAATTCGTCCTGGTCGCGGTCCCGCTCCCTCTCCCTGTCCCTGTCGCGTCCACCTCCATAGCCACGGCCGCCACCACCGCCGCCGCCGCCACGGCGCCTGTCGTCAAAGAGGTCGCGGTCGCGACGTGGGGGTCTGTCGTCGTCCCTACGGCCAGCGCCGCCGGCGTCACGCCTCGGTGGCCTCTCGCGGTCCCACTCCCGTTCTCCACGGCGCTCTCTTCCGGTGTATCTGTCCTCGCGCTCCCTATCGCGGTGGTTCCTGCTGGACGAGTAGCTGTCTACCTCGCCACCGGCGTCGCGCCGGCGGGAGCTGTCGTATGGGGATCGAGAGCGGCGGCGGCGGTCGCGGTCGTGGCCACGGTCTCGTCGATCGTCACGGTCACGGCGGGAGGACTGAATGAGCAGGTTGTTAGCAACCTGACAAGAGGGGAGAGCAGTGAGAGAGCCAGCCCGCGCGCGAGTTCAAGGCGGCCAATGCAGGGACAGCCAGCTATGTGCAAACTGAAGATGGGCTCGGGCCTCAGGACAGAGTGATACTGTCGAGGGCGACACAGAAGCGAGAGCAAGGAGGCGGATGGACAATACTTACACCGTAGTCCCTTGAAGAGCCATGACGGCCTCCATCTTTTCGGTCCATGGTGGTTAGCAAGATTGGTGTGGCCCGCGATCAAGCTGCGAGGTAGTGGTGGAATTCGTGGGGGAACCTACCGCGTGATGAGTATGTGTCGCCGCTCATGATGGGACCTGTCAGAGAAGCTCACCCTCAAGATGCGACAGGAGATGATGCGGTCTGCCGTGGGGGGGATTTGTTCCACGGTCAATGGGCTGGCGGCTAATGGCAGCAGGAGGGATTGGATTATGTGTGGTGGTTGGTGTCGCAATGGCGAGACGAGGCGAGGTTGAGGCAACGACGACGCAAGGCGAGGGCGGCAGATAAAAAGCTGGTTTGACCAAGAGCCACAGCTTAGTTACAGAGCAGCGGGCAACGGCAGAGAGAGCAAGCAACAATAATACCTAAGTAAGCACCACTGCAGCAACTTGCAGGCCCAGCTTGGCTTTGCTTGGGTGCTTGGGCTCGAAAATCCTGGGCGAGACTGGCTCTGGGAGGGGAGGAGCTGGTCCGTGCTAGGCCAGGACGGGACTGACGCCTGCGATAGCCACTGCACGCATGTATCTTTGTACCTTTGTACCTTTTGCATCACCCCCAAATCCAGAAATGGTGAGTTGAAGCTTCTGCTTCTAGCAGGCGATCCCCTGCAATGGGCAGCGAGTGTGAGTGCGACTACAGCCAATTATTAGTGGCAAATGTTCACCAACCCCTTTTCCCAACCGCACTGGCATCGTCTTCGACATCAACTTAGTCACCCCACAGCTCAGTGCTCGTCGTCTCGGCCACAGTCATAAATAAACCCAACTCATGGCCGCCCTCAAGACGCCCGAGTGGCGCAAGCTGCCGTTGAGCCTGACCGAGCTCTGCATCGACACCACATTGCGATGTGGTCAGTCCTTCAGATGGCGCAAGCTCGATGATGAGTGGTGAGTTTATAACCTCCTTGTCTCACCTAGACCCTGGTTCATATCGCGTCAACTGACTGACACTCTTCACAGGCACTGCACACACCACGGCAGGATCGTGTCCCTGAAGCAGGATGCTCATTATCTGCACTACCGCTCAATATGGCCAAAGCCTGCGGCTGCGCTGTTGACACCTGCTTCGTCCACGGGCACCAACACACCAGAGGAGCCACCAGCTGATGACACGGAAGCCCTGCTCAAGAACTATTTCAACCTGCATCATGACCTGGCTGAGCTGTACATGCAGTGGGCAGATGCCGACCCCAACTTCCGGAAACGCGCTCCCAAGTTCACAGGCATCCGCATGCTCAACCAGGACGCGTGGGAGGCCCTTGTTGGGTTTATATGCAGCAGCAACAACAACATCTCGAGGATATCACAGATGGTCCACAAGCTATGCCTCCACTACGGGCCCTACATCGGGACCATCGGCGACGAGGCCTTCCACGACTTCCCCACACCAGCCGCCCTCACGGCACCGGGCGTCGAGGCCCACCTCCGCGAGCTGGGCTTCGGCTACAGGGCGCGCTACATAGCCCTGACCGCACAGAACATAGCCCAAGAGAGGCCGCAGGGCTGGCTGCTGAGCCTGAGGAACCCGGCCAGCATTGCCTGGGGTGCAGCGCCACCGCGGAAACCCACGGGCGACGAGGCGCCGACGTACAAGCGGGCCCACGAGCAGCTCCTCGAGCTCACCGGCGTCGGCCCCAAGGTCGCCGACTGCGTCTGCCTCATGGGGCTGGGCTGGGGCGAGGCCGTCCCAGTCGACACCCACGTCTGGCGGATCGCCATGCGTGACTACAAGTTCGGCGGCAAGAGCAAGAACAAGACACTCACTAAGGCCCTGTACGACGCCGTCGGCGACCACTTCAGGGGGCTGTGGGGTGACCAGGCCGGCTGGGCTCACTCGGTCTTGTTCACGGCCGACCTGCGGACCTTCTCCGACCGGCTGGTTGAGAAGGCCGAAGGGGGGGACGGTGCCTTGGACGTGGCGGTTAAGGTAGAGACCAAGGATGACGTTGCGTTTGTCACGCCCATGACGACGCCGTCGAGGAAGAGGAAGAATCTGGTCGTGGCTGAGACAGTCAAGGTGGAAGCGCATGCGAAGCCCACGGCAGAAACAGCTGGGATAAGGCGGAGCAAAAGGAGGAGAGCTTAATCACCGGCTTTTGCTAATAAAAATACGACAGTCCTCTCGCACCCCTAAACCCCTACGAGCCATCCGGAGGTGCCAGTTCTCGACCATCATAACCCACCCAGGTACCGACCGGGTCATCGAACTCGCCGTTCTTGGTCTCATTGTAGTATAGCTCCATGCTGACCTGCGGCAGGTTGGGCATGTGCCGGTTCTAAGCAATCTCATCATCGCACCGTTGATGAACCTGCACCTCTACCTGGAGACCTCATCGCAGAAGTACTCTTCATCACAATGCAGATGCAGCCTCTCGGGCGGCATCGTCACCGCCTCAGCCGGCAATGGGACCCCCGCCCCTTCCCCCCGCCCCACGTCCTCGTCCACAATGTGCTCCAAAACCACACTGAAGCGTCCCAGTGACTTCCTCTCCGCCGAGGAGCCGAGACAGCGACGTAGACCACCGACTCGTCCTGCTGACCCAGGAGCTCGGCCTTTTGCATGTCCAGCTCCACGCACCCAGGGTCCCAGCACCTCGCCGAACTCGTCCACCCTCAGCGCCCACTGGCCGTCGTTATTGTCGTGCCGTTGAGCGCCATCTGGTTGGATAAGCGGGTCGTGCAGGCGCGGGAATTGGTCCAGCATGTGCCTGACGCTGGCGGCTCCGAACATGCTCTCCCTCAGCGTCTGAAAGAACGAAAAATACATGGAAGGCACGAGCCCTGCGGATATCGCACATACATACTCTGGACTCCTGGTCATCAGCGTCAGCAGAAGCTGTACCTCGTTGATATCCTTAAGTATCGCTCGGACCGAAAAAATTGCACCGTGCCACATGAAATATTTTTTTTCCATACCATTCCTTAGCCAAAAGTCCGTATACATAAATCTTGTGGTATATCTAAACGACTGCGAGGCAAAGAAAGCACAAATTGGGCACTCATTTTCCAGCACGCCAAATGAAAGCCGAGCCCAGAACACTTGGAATGCTACCGTTCCCGATTTGCAGACGCAATCCATGCCACCCAGACTGATGAACGTATGACTTCAATCAGCCCGAGGAGACATCATTTCTGACGGAAAAGCGGTACTGATCTCCGCGGTCCACGTATACAACCTTGTCCTGCAGCCCAGCCTGCTCTACCTCCTTTTTGAAGTCATCAAGCGGCGACAGGAACACATCATAGTCGTCATAATGTATCGGGATGGTCACCTCCGGGTCCATGGCCCTCATCATCTTGAGACCCTGCTTCGCATCCATCGTCACCATGACCAGCGGCAGCTTGGGGCCCGGGATCGTCGTACCGCCCAGGTGCACCAGCATCAGGTCGATCTGCCGGCCCCGCAGCCACTCCCCAATGTCTTTGACGAGGTCCTCGACGTACAGCGTGTCCCCGGATATGTATATCCGGAACCCGGCGTCCACGTCCCTGGGCAGGGGCTCCACGTCCCGCGAGCGGCCCAGCTCCAGCAGCCACCCGTTCGTCGGCGGCACCGCGCCCGCGAGGTCGTTGGCGACGGCCAGCGGCCCGGGGGGCACGTGCCTCCCCGGCATGCCCGTGACCTTGATCACCGGCCGCCTCCCCGGCGACGGCGCGTCCGGCCCGGCGGCCACCGCCACCTCCAGCATGGCGCTCTCGAAGTGGTCCAGCGCCGTGACGGCGCGGAAGGCCCCGCCCTCGGCCGCCGCGGGGTCCGCCAGGTAGGCGCGCGCGTGCGGCGTCGTGAGGATCGGCACGTCGCGGCCCAGCGCCCGCCCAACCTTCCTGTCGAAGTGGTCCTCGTGGAGGTGCGACAGCAGGACGCAGTCGAGCCCGGGCAGCTGCTCCAGGTCCACGTGCGGGTCCGTCCGGCGCCGCGCCGTCACCCCCGGGCCAAGGTGCACGTGGTCGCCGGCGTGCAGGAAGTTTGGGTCCGTCAGGATGCGCGCGCCGGCCCACTCGATCACCGTCGTCGCCGTGCCGATGAAGGAGATGCTGCCGTTCTCGCTGCTGCCCGTCGCGCCGGTCTTGGGGTGGCCGTGCGTCTCCCTGACGGGCAGCTTCGGGGCCTGTTCTGTCTCGGCTTGGGCTGGGGCACAGCGGAGGAGGGGCTTTCGGTTCGAGGGGTCGATTGGGATATGTCGAAGTGGTTTGGAGTCCATTTTGTAGTTATCTCAAAATTCTTCGCCGGTCTTCAGGTCGTGTTTGTTACGGTAGATCTCGGTATGTCATAAGCTTCAGATGTCAAAGGCGCACCCTGAACTAGAAAAGAACAGAAAAATATGGTGCTTGTCATATATGATCCTCAAATACATCCAGGCTTTCATCTTTATTCACGTCTGACAGTCTCTCCCCCCACGTTGACCCAATGCAGTATGCTCTTTGCATCGCGGATCTGCCAAGCAATCAGTGGTGACGATGTCGATCATCATCCTGTGGTCACCTTGTCGTCACAACTGGACTCGCCAATGAATGCAAGAACCCCAAGGGGGAATTAAACAATACCATCTGACCGGGCGCATGCCAATCTTCGGCAGAAGAACACTTAATTAGCTTAGTCCACCCACCACTTGCGACCCGCTGCACAGCGTCTCCCCCTGCGGAGACGAAGATTATATAAGTTAATGCAGAAAAGGCGCGTCGTAGGGCTCTGCTCGGGAATTACTCCTCTCGCCAAACCATCATGCATTAATTGTCTTGTGGTTCTGCGTTTAAGATGAACTAAATAAGCTTGTTTAGTCTTGTTCGCCGTTCTAAGGTTTCCGTTGTGAGAAGAGTTTAATTAATGACACAAGAAAATAAGCGTCTTAGCAATTTTTTTTTTTCTATTTGGTTTGGAAGAAACCGGTTACATCTATCCTTGTCTCTATATATATGGCGGTCTGTCTAAACCCGTGATGCCCTTTCTGATACCTAGGCAGCTGTTTTTACTTCTAGGGTAAGTAACCAAACTGTCCTTCTAATACTTACTAGCAATTCGCCGTCCAAGAATACCAGCAGCCGTCAGTCGTCCTTTACTCGATCTTCACACCATTGTCCTGCAACAAACGTTCGGCAATGTTGAGCCCTCCCAGCTCGGAAGGCCCGATGTTACCCCAGAGCGGAAGCATAGGCTCGCCGCTGACAGAGAAGTTCCTCACCGTGAAGCCCGTGACGGGGACCACATTGCCCTCCTCATCCTCCCACAGCGGGAACTCGCTCCTATAGATACCGTTGCTCCTCTCGCTGAACGCCTCCAAGCTGACGTTCTCGACGGTGACGTTCTCGTAGCGCGCGAGGGGCACGACGCGCATCAGGTTGGCCCAGGAGCCCCTCGGCCCTGATGTTCCCGAAGAAGACGTCCCGTACGGCGTTGCCCAGGTCCGCCGTGCCGGTGTCGTCCTCGGGCCGCCCGTAGACCTGGTTCGCGCCGACGATGCTCGGGTGGCTCGCGTTGCTCGAGTACCTCATGTGGATCACGTCCACGCCGTCGACGGTGACGTTGCGCAGGTCCCGGCTGCGCCACCCGAACTGCACCACCGGCGCCGTCTTGCCCTTCCACACGACCACGCCGCGCACCGTGATGTCCGAGCCGTACGTCTTGATCGTGTCGTCGCCCGAGTGGTAGAAGGTGTCGCGGACGCTCGGCCCCGTGTGCAGCATCGTGCCGTCGGTCTGGCTGAAGAAGGCGCCCACCTGCTTGTAGTCTGACTGGTCGATCGAGATCGTCTCCAGGTCGCCTTGGAAGTCGACGCTGTTGAAGGGCGGCGCGTTGGTCGTCATGCCGGCGAGGACGAACGTCTGCTGCAGGCCTGGGGCGCTGTATCCGCTCCACATGCGGAGGCTGTCCTCGTTGGACTTTTTGTTCTGATAGCCATCCGCTGTGTTTGCCTGGTACACGTATTGCTCTCCGGAGAGGACGCCGTGTCCAGTTGCCTTGATCGTGCTCGCACTTGTGGTGAACTCGATAGCCCCTTGACGAATGCACCAGGTGCCAGGTATACCCATTCCACAGACTCCGACACGACTGCATGATCTGTTGCCGTCATCCAGTATGTGCCTGGAGCGAAGTAGACGGTCTTCTTGTCGATGTCGCTCAGGTCCGGAACCCTGCCGGGCGGCACGGCGTATGTGTCTGGCGAAGATTTTTCTGGAACAAGATCTGCCGATGGCATGGGACTTGCAAAGATAAGAAGAGCATCGTGCGGCTCGACTGCCATGACTGGCATATCATTGGTATACTCTGGGACGTAGTTTGGCCCCTCTGGATGCCAGTCCTGGACAAAGTCACAGATTGTCGAGTCGCAGCCGTCACGGTAGGTGTACAGGTTGTCCTGGAATTCCACGGAAAATCGGTAGCCTTGACTTCGGTACGGTACCAGAACATACAGATTTCCCACGTCATCATCCTTCGTCTCAAAGTCCAATGTAGAAGGTCGGATGATCACGTTGCTTGCTTTGATGGACTGATTAGTCGTCCTAGATATCTTGACCCACGCATCTGCACTGTAGAGGAACTGGGTCCAGGCCATGGTGATCCAGACATCAGCTTCTATCGTGATAGCGTCGTCGGCGTCAGTCGTAGAATCCGGGTCTCCGGGCGTGATTATGTTCCCTTGCCCGTTGCGAGGTATGGACTCGTAGATGAAAGATTTGTAACAGGTGCTGTCAGGAGATGTTCTTCTGTTTTGCCAACATCATTCTTACTACCTAGGTAGTCAGTACCTATGGTGAACTCTGACTACCGCACTAGCCCCAACACCCAGCCGTAACTGCTACGTTACTATCAAGTGTTTGCCTAGAACATGCAAGTACAGGTGGTCCGAGTGCAGCTTCCAAGCACTTGCCGCAGGCAAATTGAGGCCAGACAGGTGCTGCATTCTTTTGTTGTGTCTTTATTTCATGACCTCCTCTCAACCCCAATGGCAGAAGCTGAGCCAAGCTCACTCTCGAAACCCCCTTCACAGCAAACCATCACCATCACGCAGAGGGGTTGTGATGGACCCAGCCGTGCAAATGGCAAAACTCGTCCCTGGTAAGGCCTTGGCGGCCCTTGATCCAGCTTGCAGTACTCCCAACAACAAAGAGGCCGACGAGGACGCCTCTCTGTCCGTGAAGCACAGCGAGGATGGTGATGATGGCCAAGACGAGATGGACTGCGGAGCAGCGCGCAGCAAGTGGCAACAGCAACCTGTACCCATGGGCCGCGAGATGATCGGGCCATCACGACGTGTCACGCGTGCCATATCTGCTGCTCGGAGCAACAGCATCACCTTGGAACGTCAGATGAACCAAACGCCTCCCATCCCACTTACAGCACAGGCCGCATCCAGCAGCCAGCAGCAGCCCAGCGACCTTGAGGCAGCGCTGGACCTCATAACGAAATCAAAGCAAGGCATTCAACTGCCTCACGGATCTGCGCCATGGCAACACTTTCACCTCCCGCCTACTCTATTCTCCGACTTGCGCCAACAGCTGGAGCGCAACCAGCTCCTCGATTACTTCGAAAACAAGCTTCACTGGAACTACCACCCTGGAAGCGGCCGTTTCGTCCTACGCCTGATGCCTACCATTTTGCACGAACTCCTCAAGGAGAAACTCTGCCACCGCATCGTCGCCTATCTGAGTCACAGAGACGGCTGGGCAGTTTGGAGGTCTCGGCCATGACAGCCAAGATCGACGCTTGCGGCCACGCAAAAGTTGTCCTCGGATTCGTTGGTTCTATACCAATCACGAAGAGCCCAGACGTCCAACTGCGATACGATGCAGTCAGAAAGCCGACGTTCATCGCCGAGATCGCCCACAGCCAACCAGCCAGGGATGCGGCACTGCTTGCCGCCGATTACGGCAGGCACGGGACTAAGACAGTCCTCATCCTTGATGTGACCTATGATCCTCGCCGTAAGAGCTCAGCTGGCGCCGAAGGCAGACATCAAGCTGTCTACAGCCTCTACCGTGGTCCGAAGCGGGTCCACCACAACACGTCTTTCCGCACCACTGACGGAAGCCCCATCCCAGGCACCCTTCAGCTTGAGCTGGCCGATTTCTTCCCCGACCAGGTTCTACGGCACGCGACGGAGGAGGTCTCGGGCTACATCGGCAGCTTCCACCTTGAGATCAAACATGAGCTCCTCTGCCAATGGCTGGAGTCGGCCGAGAGACTTCAGCGTCAGCATGACAAATTCGTGCCGGGTAAGGAGCCCTTGTCCTTGGAATGGTCCGTCCCGGCTGACGACGACGACGATGACGACGACGACGACGACGACGATGATGATGGCGATGGTATGAAGCGAGGTATTTAGGTACGCGAGGACTATCAAAAGCCACCTTGGAATGAGCCGAAAAATACTACAAATGATCGTACTTTTGCCAGGTCACACTGGACTTAGTGAGATGGGCATTACGTTGAAATGGCACACAAGCACAAAGTGGCTGTGAAATATATTGATTTTAAAAAAAGTCGCTTAATTTAAAAAGAAAGCAATCGCTAGAGGCGCCGCTTGCAGGAGAGCTATTTGTAGGCTGCAGGGGCTGCATTGTCCCTATTAATAAAGGGCCTCACAGCTCCTATAACCCAGCAGCCCCCAGGCCCTAATATTTAGACAGGGTTAAAATTAATTTAATTAAGTTAATATTTTTTAATATTAAATTAATTAAAATTAAATAATTTTAAACTTTTTATATAAAAAATAATTATATTTTTATTTATCTTTTAATAAATATTAAAAGTATTTAAAAATAAGTTTAAATTTTAATTAATTATAATTAAAATTAAATTAAATAATAATAAAATTATTTATTTAATAATATTAATATTTAAACTTTTATATATTAATTTTTATTAATAAACATTTTTTAATTTATTAATTATTAAAGTTTAAAATATATATTTATTAAAAAACTTGTAAAATAAATAAAGTTTTAATTATATAAATATTTGCTAATTATATTTATAAGCACTTTACTAATAATAGCTTTAAATTATATAAAAGTTTTATTAAAAAGCTTATTTTTAATTTTAATATAAATAAAATTTAAAAAATAAATAAAACTTTTTTAATTAAATGAAACGTATAAGTAAATTTAATTTTAATTAATTTTAAAAATATAAAACAATTTAAAAACATTATTATTTTCATTTAATAAAAAACTACTGTTATTAAAAGATTTTTAATTATATTTAATTTTAATGTTTATAATTATAAGGTTTAATAAATATATATAATTAAATATTATAATATTAAAATATTTAAATAAACTAATTATAAAAAGGTAATATTATAAGTTTTTTTTATAATTAAATTTTAATAAATTATATAAGTTAATAAGTAAATAATTATAAAATAAATTAAAATATAAGTTTAATAAACTTTTATTTAAATTTAATTAATATAATTAAAAAAGTAATTAAATAAATGATTTTAATTTGATTAATATAAAATATATTTTATATTTATATATAATTTATTTTTAATAGTTCTTTAAATATTATTTTTTAAAAAAGGTATATTTTAAATTTTAAAGTTTAAAAGTTAGTAAAACTAAAGCTATAAAAAGTAATTATTTAATATTATTTTAAAACGTTATTTAAAGTAATTAATTAACTTTGTTATAATAATCACATTAAACCTTTGTAGGGTTCAGTAGGTAACTTATAGGGTTTATATTAGCAAAGCGGCGTAAAGGTAATACTTAACTGATTTTAGTACATAAAGATATTATAAGTTTTGAAAGTATAATTATTAGCTATAAAGCTATTTAATTATAAAACTAAATACTTAAATTAATAATTAAAAAGTCTATTTTATAAAAGCTATTTTTTATAATAATAATTATATTTTTATATATTTTAACTTTTTAATAGTTATGTTAAATAATTTATATTTAATATATTTATACTAAAGATACGATATATTAAATAACTTATATTTAATATACTTATTTTAGCTAAGTAAGTTTATGACTTTAATTTTGTTTTTAATATAAGGCGCAAACTTTATTATTAAATATTTGTTAAGTTGCGTTATAGCATTTAATTCTGTTTGCTGAGGCTATTAAAACAGGGTCTTAAAGTGCTATTATATTAGCTTATAATGTTATTTCTTTTTTTGCTTTTTTTATTTTTAAAAGTATTTTATAAGTTATTTTTATTTATTATATCTTAGTTTATATTTTTTTAATTTGCTACATTATTTAAAGTTATTAAATTTTAAACTTTAAAGCTTAAAAAAACTATAAACTGAAATCTTTTTTTATTAGCTATCTTTTAAACTGCTATTTTTATGCCTTTTTATTTTTTTTATAAAGGTTGTAATATTACTTTTTACTAGGTTTCGCTATAAAACTTTGGTTATTGCGCTAAATGCATTTATTTAAGTTATTTCCGCTGTAACGTATAAAGCATAGGTTTTGTTAAACTTTATAATATTATAAAGCAATATTAAAAGTTGAAAAATAAGCTGTTAGCTGTTAAAAAAAAGGTTTTTTAATTGCGTGACCAAAAAAAGATATAATATAACAAAATAATCCATATTATGCATTATAGTATTAATAACGTAAAAGAATTAAATTGTGTAAAAAGAAAAAAAGCTAAAGCTAAGCGTGCGCGAATTGCCAAGCAATCTGCTAAGGCTGCGCATTAAGGCTTTACAAGAAAGGCTAGTAAAATAATAGTGCAAAAGGCGTAATTGCATTTTAAAGGTAAAGTAGGAGTTTTTAGTTAAAGTTCTATAGTAAAAATAAACGCTAAATAAAAAAGATTTTAAAAATTAGTAATAAAAAAAATATGCTTATAAGTAACTTGTTTAGTAATATTTAAATATATAATTTTGTAATATAGCTGTTTGCTAAAAGCAAGGTAAATTATAATGCTAGTTTTTTAAGGTATTATAGTTTAATAATTAAAACGCTAACAATTTAAAATCAAAAATCTAAATTCAATTTCTAATAAGCTTAAGATTTTAGTAATATAGCATGCTTTGTTTTTTCGTTTGCAAGTACTTTATTATATTAATTAATTAGTTAAATAATTAACTAATTAAGCAATTAACTAGTAAATAAATCAGTTAATGAAGCTTTTCATTTGGGTTTCGCTTAATTAAGCGTTTTGTTTAGTAAAACAGTTAACTAGCAAAAAGGTTAACTAATTAAGCTTTTAACTGGTCAAGTTTTGAATATAAGCCTCAACTAGTTAAGTTTTTAACTAGTAAAGC
Organism: Diaporthe aspalathi; assembly: GCA_001447215.1. NCBI lineage: Eukaryota > Fungi > Ascomycota > Sordariomycetes > Diaporthales > Diaporthaceae > Diaporthe > Diaporthe aspalathi. The sequence goes on from LJJS01000696.1 coordinate 77,296, forward strand.
TTTTTAAATAATAAACTTATTTACTAATTAAGCTTTTTATTAGTAAAAGAGTAAACTGATTTAGTTTTAAAGTTGCTTAATAGGCCTGTTAAATTTCCTAAGTAGCTTTTGTTGATAAGTGCTTATTTTATTTAAGACCAAGTTTTTAGCCTCGAAATCCTTCAAAAGTTATTTGCAGTGTGTCAGGTTTTTCTTTAGTTTTTATATATTTTTGCTTAAGTTATATCTTTTTTATTTAATAAAATACTTTCTTACTTTTTAATATTGTTTTAAATTTATAACTTATTTTATTTTATATTCTTTATTATATTTATTAATAATTTTAACTTATATGTTAAATTTGGTATTTTTTAGTGCTAATTTAAAAAAAATTAAAATTGTTATATTATTTTATTTTTCTGAAAAAATAAAAGTTTATAGTTAATATTTAATTGTTTTTATAAAATTTTAAAAGGGCTAATCTTTTTATAATTAAGCTTATTGCTAAATTGCTAAATTTTGATATTTTGGTAAGAAGGGTAAACTTTATTTTCCTTTTTAAAAATTAATCCCTTAATTCTTTTTTAATTTGCATATTTTCTTATTTGTTTTTATATAGAAAAAAGTTTTGCTTAAATATCCCTTTAAATCTATCTAATTTGTATTTCTTTTTGCTTTGCTAATTCTGCTAGTATATTATTTAGTAATAATTTATAATATACCTAAAGTATGTATTTATAAAGTGTAAAAAAAGGTAATTATTTAATTATACTAGTAATTGCGCTATTTTAAGCAAATTGTGCTAATAGTAACAATTTAACTTAATTATTTTATAATTAATTAATATAATAGTAAAAGTATTGTTTTATAATTTAATTAATTTCTTTTATTTATTTATCTGTTTGCAAATATGCTATAGTTAAAAGCTTATATTTTGCTTTAAGCTGTTTTATTAATAACTTTTAAAA
>LJJS01000697.1:0-42451 GCA_001447215.1 Diaporthe aspalathi
CCAGGCCGCTTCCGGCCTCGAGCAGCTGGCGGCCGCCGCCGGGGGTGGCCCTCCCCCCGTCTTCCTGGGCCTGGACGTGGTCATGATGGACAACGTCGGCAGGGTCAAGGTCGAGCCGCCGCTGCCGCTGCCGCTGCCGCTGTTTGGTGTGGCCGGCGAGCCGGCGGCACTTCCCCCCGAGGCCTTGCTGCGGGGCCACGAGGACCTGAGCAAGGTTGATGTGTGGCTTCTGGGGGTCATGGCGGCGCAGCTGCTAACGGGGAAGTGCGGCCTCGTGGAGGGCGGTTCGGCCCGGTCGGTCGCTGAGCGGATCAGAGAGGCTCGGGGGTCCGCGCTGGAGGTCCTGGTCCCTGGGGAAATGGCTAGCAAGCTTGGTGGGCAGGCGGCGGATCTCATCCGCCGGTGCCTGAGCATGTCAGTACCTTGACCCTTGTGAAGCCGTACCTGGTCCTGCTTGCTGACCTTCTGTTGCAGAGACGTCGACGATCGGCCAAGCATCTCCGAAGTACTCAAGCACCCGTTCTTCAGTGAGCTGGACTGAGACAGCTTGAAGTTTTTGGTGTTGTGGCCCACGACTCTCAGGAGGAGTCGGGATAGCAGATGGTATAAACCGTTGATCTGATATGCTTCCAGATATCGAATGTCCGGCGGGTGATGCTGAAATGGCATTTTAAAGGTACCGTTGAGACACAACTGTGTCCGGAACATGATAATCGAGGCATTGTCGAGGCATTGAGGCAGAGAAGAATCAAGTTGCGAGAGCCGTTGTCTTGGAGCAGATCAGCCTGCCGCATCATTAATCACTAATGCGAAACAGCTCAATGTTATCCATCATCAAAGACCATGTATATTTCATTCCAATTGCGCTAACCCAGCATGTGATATCTTGTCCTTTCCCGAAGACACCGGAGTTCGCCTCATACGCCGATTGAGAGAAAAGTACACAAACGCGATGTAAAGTACGGAATGGGAAGTCGTAAAAACGAATGGTAATTTTGCAGTGGAAAAGATCATGCCCAAGGTAGCATGGGCAAAGGAGACGTGTTATCATCGTACAACAGGGACTGCTCTCGCGGCAAAACTTGAGGGCTAGCAGACTTCCGCGAGACTTGCTGCCGAAGTCACCAAATCAGACACAACTAGAGCTGTCAGGACCAAGCCGAAATACATAGGAAGAGTCTACCGTGGCCGTGCAGCAATCACTTCTGATCCTCAAACGCCAGCCTCTTCCCTGGACTACTGGCGGCAGAGCCTCCACCCCGCTGGCTGGGATCCAGGCCGCGCTCGCGCATGGCCCTCTCGGCAGCTTCGCGGGCCGTCGGCGCTTGCTGGTGATGTAGGTGATGGCGCGTATGAGGGCCATGCTGAGTCTCGCGCAACGAGCTGGTATAGCCCGTCCCGGATACGGGGACGGGTCCACTGTTGGTCGTGTCGACGAATGCGTCGTCGTCCGCGACACCGCCTGGGTTGGCCTCCGAAGCCACGCCGTCGATGAAGCGAGCGTCCCTCCTCTCTGAGGCGGCTATGGCATCCTCGCGATCCAGCCTCTCCCGCCGCGCGGCCAGAACTGCGCCTTCGCTCAGTCCAGAGCTGCTCCTCTGCAGGCCCTCCATACCTGGCAGGGGTCGCCGCACGTAGATGGGTCCGGATATGGTACTATTTGCGCCCTCGCCAAAGCCAACCAGGCTGGCAGAGCCGTCGTCGCTCATGTTGTCGTCCTGCTCGAATTGGCCGACGCTGCGGTTGGTCAGATCCTCGTCGACGTCCATGTCAGCCTGCTCGTTGTGACCGGTGCCCACGTAGCCGCTAGCGGAGTCGACCTCGGTGTCACGCGCGAAGTTTGTGTCTGTGCTCATCATGTCGATGTCCTGTTTGAAGCATGCTGTCAGCCAATGAAGTATCAACCGCAGAGCATCGGTGTTCCGACCCCGTAGCCAGGTGTACTTGCACTCTCAGTCGCGGACGCGGTGCCGGAGGTGGACATCTTGGTCACGGCGACTGGCTGTCCATTCGAGTCGAAATACGCGGGGGCGCCCTGTATAAGGGGCGCGATGGGGCGGTGGCTGGCATGTGGAAAGATGGCAGACGTGGGGGTGGTCTGGGGGCTGTTGCTGTTGCGGGCGGGGGCGGCAGAGCCGGCGCTGGGAGGGGATCGGAGCTGGTTGACGTTGGAGAGGCCGGCGAGGCGCGAGATCCTGTCGGCGCGCTCGGCTTCAAGGCTGCCCTGGGAGGCATGCTGCTGGTGGCCCGGGTGGTGGGTTGTGGCGGTGGCGTGACCGCGGTGGCCGTCCTTGATGGCGGTGGTGGAGAGGGCAGAGAGGGAGGTGGTTGTCGAGGTGGGAGTGCCGCTGGGGGGATCTTCACATCAGCATTGACCGGCACAGAAAAGCAGTGGGTCTGAATGGCACAGCAGCCAGCATTTGATGAGAGCTTGGCCCTCGTGCCTGGAGCTCGTGGGTGTTTGCGGGGGGCTTGGAAGTAGCTCACGGCATCTCTGATGGAGTGTCCGGGTTGGAGGGGGGCTGAGGGATATTGATCAGGGTGGGGTGTGGTTGCGCCATGGCGATGGAAGAGGGGTGTTTCGAGTGTCGATGAAGGGCGGTTTTCTGTGTTGCGACGGCGTCGGTGGCACAATGAGGTCGTCGCCAGTTGCTGCGGTGCAGTGCGGTGCGGTGCGAGTACGAGTGCGACAAAGGCGACCAACGGGTGGGTGGCTGGTTACGGAGTGGTGACCAATGTTGGAGGATCGAGGATCTGTGGATGGTTGATGTCGCGCAGTCACGTCAAGGCTGTGAGGCGGCAAGTCGGGTGATGGCCAGTCAGCCAGTCTTTGTGTCCAAGAGCAGAAGGGCGAAAGGACCAAATGTCAGTCAGGCTGGGCGGCCTGGCCTGCAGTGGCTCGGGTCTGGTTGGTTTTCATGGATGAAGATGAATCGAGGCGGGAAGAGTTGTCGTCTGTCGGCTGGTCCAGATTGTGTCTCCCCTTGGCCATCCCAGTTCGGCTCGCAGCGCTTCCACTTCCACTTCCACTTCCACTTCAGCTCAGCTCAAGCTCACCCAGTGTCTGGGAGACAATCGACAGGGCTGCTGGGCGGTAGGTAACCTCTACCTGGACAAGAGTGTCTGCTCCTAGCTCAGCCGAGGTACTCCATACCTTGCCGTGGTCCCGCATTAAGCCGTTAAGCGCTTCAAGCGTGACGTAAGGCCTGGGACTTTGGGACCCTTGTCGCTCCGGCCGGGGCAAGTGCAACTGCAGCTCTACCATTTAGTCTAAATCAGGGCGGGGCAAGCCTTGGCTCTCTCTAACATTTGAATTTGGCACCTGTGAATATCTCGTGGATCATCTCGTGAATATCAGAGTGGTCTTTGCTCCCTACCGAACGTCACCAACGTCACCAACATCAGACAGCTCCATCGCCGTCACCGAAGCCCTCAAAACGTAATCAGCACCGCCTCGGCATCACCGACTAGCACGCTCTCTCCCGGAGCCCATCTCTCGGTAGTCTCGACCCGGACCACAAGGCCCTCCTTGCTCACGCTCCGTCCCGCAAACGTGATATCCGTCTGCTCAAAATCCTTCACATCGCTCCCCGAAGCCGTGAGCCGTCTCACCACGCCAGGATTCTGAATCCTCTCAGGCAGCGTGACGTTGACCTGCGGCCGCGTGTAGTTGGCGGTCGAGTTGTACGGCTCAAGGTTGAGGATGATGACCGAGTCGATGGCGTGCGACGGCGCTGTCTTGTACAGCGCGTACGCCGTGAGCGTCTCCTCCGCGATCAGGGGGTGGACGACCTTCTTGGGGGTCCCGTCGCCCGAGTAGTACGGCGAGTAGACACCGGGCTCCGTGGCCAGGTTCTCGGCCGAGGTATTCTTCTTCTCCGTCGATACCTCACCGTTTCCGATGGCCGTTGCTAGCACCCATGCGCCATAGTACGATGGGCGGACCAGGGCGCTGTGGTTGGTTGCGCCCTCGTAAGGCGCCCACAGACTGTAGCGGTAGGGTGTGCCCATGTGGAAGTACATGCCGCCTACCGCAGAGATGTTGGACGCGATGAAGAGGTTGTAGTTCAGGTACCACAATGCGGTCCCGAAGACGTTGGAGACGCCGTCGCGGCCCTGGCAAGATATCGAGTTGGTCTCGCCGATGACGTAGGTGATGCCGTGCGTCTCGTCGACGTAGGGGGCCATTTGCCGGTGGGGGAACGCGCGGTTGGACAGGTTGGTGTGGTTGAGGAGGTTCTGCCGGAGGGTGGCAATCTCCTTGGTCGACGCGCAATTGGAGCCATGATACTGCGAAAACACCGCTTCAGTCAGCGTCTCCCAGGGTACGGGCACCCGGTGGTATTGGTATTCAACTGGATGAAACAGGGTGAAGAAGCATCACGGCTTACATCGTGCTGCGAAGTGCTTCTGATCTGCTGCTTCCTGTTGATCCCAAGATCCAACACCACCTCCGAGTTCCAAGGCACGTTGATGGTCTTGTTTCCACTCCCCATAAAGGTACCCATCTGGAAAATGGGCTGCGACTGCGAACCGTTCTCGCCCTCGCCCCAGATGGCCTCCTCGATCAGATCAGCATACATGAGATACTCCTCCGTGTACAGCTCCGGCCCCCACTCGTCGCTCCGGTACCTGCCTCCCCACCGCTCCATCTCGTTGCTGATCTCGAACGCATACAGCAGCCCCGGCCCGAGCGTGTCCCAGACGCGCTTCGCCACGTCGACCGTGGAAGCGACGCCGGCAGAGCTGTTGTCGCGATAGTTGAGGTCGTAGATGAACCGCGTGCCCTCCGGGGACGTCAGGAACGCCTCGAACCACGCCGGGCCGATGTTGGTCAGGCTGGGCTGGTCGGTGCGCGCCCCCTCGAGCCCCGTGTTGGTGGACCCGTTCCAGAAGTTCTCGACCGCGAGCTCCTGGCTCGCGTTGAACACGGCAACGTTGGCGGTGGAGCCACCCGCGCGGATGATGATTGGAGATCCGGACAGTGCCTGCAGGTTGTCCAGCAGGTTGTACGAGAGCTGGTTCGGTGTCCTGGATATCTCTCTGTCAGCTCGCCAGTCCCCCCTGCCGGCATCTTGGAGGTCAATTGGCGGCTGGCATACGTCAGGTTCCCAAAGTAGTCCGCCATGTAGGAGAACTCAATGGACAGGGACTGCCATGACCCATCGATGGGCCGCTTGACGGAGTACAGCCGCAGCGGGACGTTCAGGGCAAGGTCACGGCGAACATTCGCAGCGCCGTCCGCGGTCTGACTCCTGCGCCCCGCTTGTAGGGCGGCACTCAGCGGGAGCAGAGCGGAAAATAGCTGGAGCATCAGTGAAGGTAGCATTTTGGTTCTGATCGTCAACTAGCCGGCTGCTTCTGGGACATATTGCGGTACCGCATGGTGTGGATCAGACAGTGCATATTGGGAATCTTGTTGGCTATATTTAGTATGTGAACTCAAAGCAACAACTGGGGGCTCGTCAGCCTTTCATCCGCCGTGCCGGTGAGATATTCCAGCGACACGCCCGAAGACAGCCATCTCGAATCGAGGCAGGGTCCCCGAAGGTCTGGGGTAGCATTGGGTTGCCTTGAGCCCCAGTTCTTGGTATAGCGGGGAAGCATCCCTCGTAATCCGCCGTCCCTCGTCGTGAAATGAAGCGAGCGGGAGTGACAACGTCGGCCGAGAGGGGCAGGAGGGCGTCGATCCGTAGTGCCAAGATGTCAATACAACCGCCTCAGTACAGAGGATCTGATTAGGCCTACTGTTCACGCATGGGAACAAGTGGGGCGGCACGCCAAATAGCCCGACCTGGGGTGCAAGCCCAGAGAAATAGTGCCACATCGGCTGGTAAAAGTTTATCCGGAGAACCATTGTGATTCCGTGTCAGGACGAACAGGGCGTGCATTCTTTTTCTCAAGCCAACCCAAAACATGGAGCTTCGGCCTAAGCGCCCACCACATGCAGAATGGTCCACAGAAACCGGGAACAGAGGCAAGGTACAGGAATGCCTACGTGTCTACGCATGAAGGTGCATGGTCCTTGTGCTCGCTGATGGCGCGACCTGGTAAACATGAAGATGCACGCCGCCAGTGAGGAAACACATGTGCACTCATGACATACTCATCAATGAGATGGTAAAGCTGACTTAAGATGGTTTGATGTTCCTAAAAAGCTTCTGCGTTTCATTTGAGCCGGTGGTTCAATGCATGTGTCGACCGAACTGAGCTCGCGTCTGAATTGCTGCCAACTGTTGCGTTCTTTTCTACCCCAGCGAATCCGGAGTCTCTTTCCAGCAACTCACACAGCCCATAATGCAAAGGTGCATAAGACGGGGAATAGGAAGTCATATTGTTCATCTGACGCATGCGTGACGAGGGTCTCATCATGTTTTTACCCTTCAACGGCGTCGCCCACCAGACGACCCTCCCCCGATTAATTACGTTGTGATTTCTCCTCCGAAAGCCATATATTCATGGGAAGAGCTTGCTCGTGGCCACCGCGGCCTCGATCAGAAAGCACCAGGAGTGAAGTCGACAACCTGTGCCTTGGCGACTATGCCGTCAAGGCCCTTGACGAATGCCAGGTGCGCCGGGTCTTCGTTCAGATAATACTCCCTGTCCTTCTCGTTCTCAAACTCGCTGATGAAAACATGTGATATCCCATTCTACAACCCAACTTGGTCAGCATAATTAGAGCGACCCACGTGTGTGCTGCAGTTGCGCAACGGCTGTGATGCCCATGGGAGTAGGTAAGTAACCTACCTGGTTTCCCTCGGGGCTGTTGTCCCTGCCCCCCTTTGCCGACTTGACGTACGGCTTCTTGGTCTCTGGGTGGACGCAGTTATCCTTGAGGGCCAGCATTGCGTCGCAGACCTGTGAAGTGCCGGTTAGCAAGCATCGATGCCGCGGGCGTGGACGACACAGCTCGGCGGGGCCTGATGCTCGAATGCAGAAGAAGCCACTCACTTTCTGTACCTCGTCGGGAGGAGCCAAAGGCTCAAATGCGAACATTACAATGTGAATGATGCCCATTTTCGGCTGGTGGTCAGTGAGGCGTACTGCTTGTTTGAGACAGGATACCTCTGTCTTGTGATGTGATGTTGATTATAAGGTGGCGGTTGGATGATGTATGTAGCACATGCTGCTCATGATCTAAGTCTAGGTTGGGCTTGCGATGGCCCTATGTCATCATGGCCCCGCAGCGCATTCCCGTTACCGACACCACCACCAATATGCAAGATCCTTCCGCTGACTGACTTCCCGTGTACTACATAACCAGGGTGGTTTCTGGAATCATCTCGGCAATTCCTAGTTGAATGAAATTGGGATGCAGACACACTAAACAACGAAACCCTGTCTGCTCAAATGAAGAAGCTGCAATCGTCCATATTGAAATTTCGCAAGTGGTCTCCATCGGACTGAGAAAGTGAGCAAGCCTATTAATCACTAAATGCCAGGAAGATTGGGGCTTGTAGGTCAACAAGCCCATCAGACATACCCTTAGAAGATTCCAAGCTTCATCTCTCTGGTATTTGTATCAAGTGAGAACCAGCAGGACAAGTATATTATTTGGGGATTTTGTTGACAGTGACATGCTGCGTCCTTTCTGTAAATTTGATAAAGGTCAAGGCTCTTGGATTATTTGATAATTTAAACTTGTTTGAAGTTCGTATTTACATGAAAATTGTTGCCCAAGGTTCGCCATCAGATCGACTAGCGCAGTCTGGTCCATGTAGCAAACACCTCGCAGTTTCATCCACCACTCTCAGCTGCATCAATCTGTGCGAACCCACAGTCCGGGTCTGCTGCCCCTAGCACCAACAGTTCCGGACGGAGGAGACCACTCAGTTCCACGAGACGCAGTAGATACAGGGCAGCGCCCAATCCCAGTTGTGAATCCCAACCAACCCTATCCGTGGGAGAAGTCGTCGCAAGTGCCGTAAGGAAAGTCAGACAAGCTGCGCCGCTGCACCCAGCCCTGCCAGGATAACGACCATGCCCACCAACATTTCCTTCGTGCAAATTCCACTCCGGGCTACATCGCTGCCTCCGACCCTGTCAGATTAACGATCATGCCCCGTGAGGAATGCTAGCTTGCCGAGTCCACCCAGGCTACACCGCTGCCTCCGACCCTGTCAGATTAACGATCATGCCTGTGAGGAAATGCCAGCTTGCCGAGACTACCCAGAAGGGGTGGATTACAGCACCGAAAATCGAGCTTGCTCCACCGCACCGCGTCAAGACTGCCCGCTGCCCCCAGCCCTGCCAGGTTTACGGGTATGTCTTGATCGCAGCTCGCCGGGACTAGCACCGAGATCGAGCTTCCTCCACCCGCACCGCGCCACGACTGCCCGCTGCCCCCAGCCCTGCCAGGTTTACGGGTATGTCGTGATCGCAGTGTTTGGCGGGGGAGACTGAGTCCTGGTATGGGACGCTCTCCTGTGTAAACTGCGCTTATGCTCTCACTGAGCGCGCCTTGCCGCGCGAATCAAGTTCCTGAAGGACCAGCCCCCTTGCCCTCCCCGACGCGTATGCCGCTGAGAGGGGCCAATCTCCCCTCTGCCGCTGGAGCCCTGCCTTTTTGTCATCCTTGATGCTCTTCGGTCCGGTCGCGATGTGCTGGACTTCTGTACTTTGCTGCTGGGCTTTGTGCGTGGACTGGCCGATGGTGGTCTGCCCCTGCCCGGCCTCGGACGTCGGCCGCCTGGGGGAGTCTCGGGTCCAGTCCCAGTCGGCCCCCTGTCGTGCTTGTCTCTCATGTTGCTCTTCCCTTCGTCTTGCTCTTGCGGATTTGCCAACCCAGAGCCTGTATGCGGCCCACTGCTCCCCGGATGTATTTGCGAAGCCATCTTTGCTATTAGTTCCCTTAGATAGCTACTGATAGATTGATGGGTGGGGAGCTGTGTTTCTGGGAGCTGTGTTTCTATTGGGGGGGAGGAACCCGTCGTAGTAGTCGCTGTACTCGACAGGGACGGCTGAGGTATTGATGGTGGCCGCCCTTTGCGGACTTGTCTTGCTCGTGGTGATTTTCGCATGCGCGATGATGATGCCGCCGTTAGCTCGACCCCGTAATCGGCGAATCGCACCTTCTTGGTTGGTCGCGCTTCGTCTTGATCTTCGTCTGGGCTCGCGGTTGCTGGTGTGAGTGATCTCTTCCGCGTTCGCGGGCTGCTAGCCGTGCTTGAGTTTCGGCTCTTGTCCGAGGACGAGCCACTGGGTGGTGGCCGTGCGAATATCTCGGGGGGCGGGCGGCTACGCCCATCCTCGCTGCTCTGGTCTGGGGACGCTGCTTCGGGTTGGCGCGTCGAGTGGTCGTCCTGGCCGGCGGCCAAAGTGGCGAAGGCGTCGGCGGGCTCCTCCTCGTCGCGGAGGAAGCCGGCAAGGAACCGGACGATGGTGTCGAAGGACTTGGAACGACCAACGTGCATGGCGTGCATCCAATGTCTATCAGCCCGGCCGGGCAATTCCATCTGCTCCGGATCGCCAGCGAGACGTAAAAGTGTGCGCATCAACATCTTGATTTGTTCTTTCCGCCTGGCCTCCACTCGCGCTTGGAGCAGCTTGTAGAATTCGTCGCGGTCGCGGGCGATGAAAGAGGCATGTTGTGTTTCCAGCCGAAACGACTCGCGGTCGAGAACGGGGATAGTCATCAGGTTGAATTTCTTAGGGAGGACGGTGAATACATCGTCCAGGTCCATTCCAAGCTTCTCAGCATCCCAGCGATGGTCCTTGTGCTTGGCAAAATAGAAGGGTTCCGGAGGCCGGTAGATACCGAAGTCGTCAAGGAAGTCGTCGTCCTCCATGATTTCAGGATGTCTGAAAAGTGTTTGCCCTTGGTAGTATGAAGGAAGGATGAAGGAAGGGCTGGAGGGTGCGCAGGTTCGAGTTTGTGGGAAGTTAAAGTTGGGCGCTCGTCGGGTCCCATGGCGACGCGCCCGTGTAGCCTGCTAAGTAACCTACTCTCGTGACCACCCCACCGCCACTAATCATCATCACGGTCTACTGTTACAGCGAGCCGAAACACCAACGCCCGAAGGTCGAACTCTGACTGGCCTGTCATTTTCCAACCTGCAGCACTGCCCTGTTCAGCAGTACTTCTCCTGGCAGTTTCGTGTTCAGCACGTACTATGTACATGGCAAATTGTTACTGGTAAACGGCCTTAGGTTACTTGGGTTGTGCACATCGACGTGACAGTTCTAGGTATCTATGCACGCATGTGCTGAGATAGATCGGTAACCATCCAACATTGACCGTGGATCCACAGTAACCAGAACAGCTGGGCTAGGTGGTCTTTAGCATTATAAATATAATACATTCCACAGTCTCTCTCTTTCTCTTTCTCTCCCCAAATTTCAGGCAAGTCGCTCATCTCCACTGCTATGTCCTGACGATATGGACCTGCTTCGTCGGATTTCCAACTTCAGAGTGCCTGCTCAACCTCGGGATGCTTCCGGGACAGTCGACAGTGGTGGCACAGACGGGACTGAGACTAATCCCTTCAACCAATCCCATTTCGACCGACTTCGGGAGGAGGGCATCATCCACTCGAGTACCCCAGGTATACCAGCTGGAACCACAGACGCTCCCAGGGCAGACGACAACGACGGCGCTGAGACCAACCCCTTCAACGAATCACATTTCGATCGACTTCGGACGCAAGGCATCATCAGATCAGAGTCACTCGGTCACGATGGTGTGTTGGAGAACGGCCAGGATCGTGATCACAGCGATTCCATCCCACCAAGACAGGGTATCCACCAATTGGAGCTCGAGCAGGCACCCCAGCTTAGGGTTCTTTTCCAGCAATATGAAGGGAACACGAAGGTTACTCTCACCGCTGAGACAACTGAGGAATTCCCGGTGGATGCTCCTGGGACACCACATGTACTGGGTGCGATGCACAGCCGCGCCGAGATAGTATGGTACTGCAAAGCCCGCCGCATCAAGGTCACAATGTATCCAATGCCGTGGAAGGACGACTTACTCCTCTTCAACGAAGCCTTCGATACCCTCGTTCTCGAGAGCGTGCCAAATGGGCTCGATGTGTTCGAAATACCGTCCAAGGAGTCTGCTGTTGTTTACCCTGGTTGTTGGCAACTCTGTGACAGCGAAACTAGCGTGGAATTCCTCCTTCGTCCACGCCGATACCGTCTTTTCGTGAAAGACGATGCCACGAAGAGGACGAATGAGCAGCCGCTGCCGCCCTCGAAGAGATCCAAGCGCTCCACAGGAGCTGCTGCGAGGGGGGCGGCTGAGAGCCCTCCTCTCTTGGACCAGGACCAGGACCAAAAGACTATCGTCCGACCTACTGTGGTCGACGTCGATATGCTGACCAGCATTGGACTTCGCCACAACCAAACCTTGAACATGGTGGATGGTGCCTCCGGCCAACTCGAGTATTCTATCAAATGCATCAACCAATACCTCAAAAAGGGCGACCGTGCGGATGTCTTCAAAGCACTCTGGAAGGACGGGCCCTCACAGCCTTCGGTTGTTGTTGCTGTTAAGCTCCATAAGATCGCCGCAGCCGCGGATCCGCACGAAGTCGCTGCCGCTGCCATGCGCTGGAAGCGAGAGCTCGAAGTGCATAGGTATCTCAACCATGTAAGCTCCTGCAGTAGATGTTGATCTATACCTGTGGATAGTTTATAATCAGCTGACCAAGTCTCACAGTCGTGCATTGCCAACCTGCTCGCCTTCGACTCCCGCCTCCTGGCTCTGATCGTCGAACATGGTGATTCCTACGACCTCGCCACGCCTCAGTGGTGTTTCCCTTCTGGGCGTAATGCGCGCCTCTTCAAGGGTACTGTCGACGACGCCCGTCACATTCTTGCGGATGTCTCCAGCGCTCTGGCCTACTTCGCCGACCAGAACCTCGTCCATAACGACATTAAAGCGAGCAATATCCTGTACCACGCCGGCGATCCCACGGGCAGCGGACGCAAGGCGCGTGCCGTCGTTATCGATTTCGGACTTTCGCGGAACGTGAAAACTCATCCCCACGACTTTGGAGGGGGATCACCCTGGTACTTGCCGGCAGAGTGGATGTCATGTGGAACACGGGGCCCACCGGCGGATGTCTTTTCTTTGGGTGTCGTGATGCTTTACCTGCTACGTTGCATCACACTCCCAGATAAGGGACGGGGCTGGGACGTGAATGTAGCTCGGCAGCATGCACCTGAGGCCACGAACCCCATGAAGGCTTGGTTAACTCATGTTAGACACCATCGCGACAAGCTTCACGGTGATGGAGCGAGCAGCAAGGAAACTAAGCTCCGGTCACTTGTAGGGCAGATGCTGCTTGATGAAGGCCGGATCAGTGCTTGTGACCTGGCGAAGCAGACTGCTGAATGGGCGTCATTGTTTCCTAGCTACAGTAGTTCCACCACCTCGCCAATTCCAACCCCACTTCCCACCAAAACTCTCACTTTCTGAAACTAAAATTCTAAGTCCTCATAACCTACTTGAGTACCTGTGTATTTTATACCCAGAGCTCCTGGTATTTGTATCAATCACTGTTCAAGGGTTAGGGATTTGAAGATGCATTTCGGCTTGCTGACACTTGATGGGAATTCTAATCGTAGTCTGTTACCTTTAAATATGATTTCTAAGGTTTTGAGGACTTGTTTCACGTATTCAGTGGAACACAAAGCAAACCGTCCGCCAGGAGCCGCGAAACTGAATCAGACCACGATGGAAGAGCCAATCCTACGAGACGCGGAGCTCGTCTACAACTACCACCGCACCCGCATGCCGCTCCCCGCCAGCGCAGACGCAGTCTTCTGCCTCTGCAGCCTGGACCTGCGCGTCGCCCACCGAGCGGCGCAGCTCCACCTGGACGGCCACGGGCGCCACCTCATCTTCTCTGGCGGGTCCGGGAAGCTGACCGCAGACCGGTTCAGCAAGCTGGAGGCCGAGGTCTTCGCCGACATCGCGCGGGCCAAGGGCGTGCCGGAGGAAGCCATCATCGTCGAGTCACTGTCGACGAACACGGGGGAGAATGTGCGCTTCACCCACCGGCTCCTGCACCAGCGGGGGCTGCTCGGGGGGGAGGGCAGAATTCGATCTTTCATCCTTGTGCAGAAGCCCTACATGGAGAGGAGGACCTATGCCACATTTATGAAGCAGTGGCCTGGCATTGATCCGAATGGTGAGCAGGATGACGAGAAAGTGGAATTCAGCGTGACGTCGCCGCAGCTGGAATTCGCAGATTACCCCGACGAGGGCAACCCGCGGGACCTGGTCATCAACATCATGGTTGGTGATCTGATCAGGATTCGAGATTATCCTGCCAAAGGATACCAAATAGAGCAGAGCATTCCCGACGAGATTTGGGATGCTGGCCAAAGGCTGATAGCGGCTGGATTCGATGGACACCTTCCCTAGACTGTCGATGAGGGCGAGGCTGTGGTTGGAGTGCGAAGTACCTTCAGGTGCTACGCAGTTATTGAGAAACAAGGTGACAATCTAGAAAGTACATGAGCCACCCGTTAACAGATTCCTAGCATATGGGGCTGTGCCCAAACAGATGACCAAGAATACACCAAAACATATGCCAAATTCATCTAGCATACCTAGCGATAGCTCGAGAGACTCCAACTGGATCCCAAGGTCGCAGTCGCCAATGTCTCGTTCCGAATTATATACATGGCATTGTCGAAAATCGCTGCTCCCTTCGTTTGAGTCATGGGACTACCCATAGCAGCACAAGAAAAGAATCACCCAGTCCAGCGCGAGCAAAGCACACCCTGGTGATCCACATATCCCCAGCCCCTTCACTTCCACGTGCTATCGACCGAGACGGCGGTGGCACAGCCGCGAGGCACCGTGTACGACCTGTTGGGGTCGCTCTCCCACGTGGCAGTCCCGCCCGACGCCACATTGACAAACTTGTACTCAAACGCCTGCCCCGCCGCCAGGGTCACGGCCCCCGTCCACAGGTTGTTCGAGCTCGTGTACTGCGCGGCGGAAAGCGCCGGCGCCGCGGAGACGTCCCAGCTCCCGAGGGCCGGGACTGACCCGACCACCTTGATCGTCTGGCCCGGCGTGGTCTTGACGACCTCGTTGAACGTGACTGCGACGCTGCTGGCGGCCGCGCAGCCCGCGCTCGTCGTGGTGGCCGCGGCGGTGCTGGTGCTTGTCCCCGTTGGGGGCGAGGGCGGGCTGCCCCCGCTCCCGCCGTCGGATATGGCGATGTCGGCGCAGGTGAGGTAGACCTGCCCTGTCTGGAAGGAGTTCCACCTGAATGAAAGCAGCGCTGGTACCTCAAGTTTTAATGCTCTGCTACGGGGTCCCAAAGGGGTACGTCCTGGGACTTTCCGAGGAACTTAAGACCGGGGAACTATAGCAGGGGAGGAATGGCACTCACTGTGGTTCGAGACGTACTCGGGGATCTTGACCTTCTTTGTCACTTTGTAGCCGCCGGCGATGGTGGTGAAGCAAGACCCGAGGGCGGCGTTGTCGACGCCCTGGCAAGCTCGTCGGCTATCCGCCTGGAACGCGTTGCAGGTGAACCAGTCGTTCCTCCAGCAAGGCTGCCCCTCCGAGCAGTCCGGGCTGTAACCGCAGGACTGGCCGGACACATCAGTGCACTTCAGCGTGCCGCGCTGGAAGCAATCCTCGGCGGCCTGCTTCTCCTCCTCGGTGGGGATGTACCCGCGCGTGGTGAACTTGTCGACCAGCTCTTGATCCTGGCAGATCCTGTAGCTGAACATGCCGCCGTGGTCGCCGTTGTGGTCGACGCACCACTCCACGTCCACGGTCTGGCCCGGCGTGTATGTCGCGACGGGGCTGTTGCCCCAGTTGTCCGAGGGCTGGTTGTAATCGACACTGACTCTAGCATTGTAGCCACACGGACCGCTGCGGCCGACAGTGGCAGCGGTGACATTGGGCCAAGCCTCGACGGGTTCTCGAATTGTGCACTCGGGGCAAGTGTCTATGCCGGCCTGTGTATTGTTCGTGAGAAAGTGAGTAAAGGAGAGTGAACTGAAGTTTTCGTACCTCAGAACCAAGCCTGGTGCGGCTGGACGGGATAGTCAAGTATCCATGTCCGAGGGCTGACTTGAAGAGACTGGCTGAAGCCAATGCAAATGTTGACTTCATCATAGAATAATCAGCACGAGGTCGTTGCCCTTTCTCATGTGGTTCGAACCGGAACGAATCCTCAATGGCTGGATGTCAACGTCCCTTCCATCTTGTAATTCGATAGAAAGGCCCAACTATTTTATACCTCACATGGCCCGACATAGAGTTCAGACTCTGGATACATGTCCTCGTGTGAAGCCATTCTTCACAATCCGGCCACAACGATCTCGCCGAACAGCACCAGTCCAGCTGACCAAACACCGCCGAAATAGTCCCAGGCGATGCGGCCCTACCCGCAGTGGCCTCCCTGGACCTAAGCTGGTCCCAGGTGCGGGAGTATGCCTCCGGGGCACGGTTTCGATTAGTGCCGGCTGTCATATCTCGAACTGGAAACCAGCGCGGGGTGAATAGGGCCGTGATGCGGCCGTCATCCGATGCATGCCAACGCCCCCCCGACTGCCCGGCCCGCATTCTCGACCGCCCGGGCGGGCGCATCTGCACATGGGGGAAGCTCGTCGGCTTATTTAAAAAGGTAGACGTGGCACCCAGCATAATCCCCAAACCAGACTTTTCGTGGTTGACAGGACTGAAGGCGGCATGCCGACCTGCAGATCAGATGACCTGTCAAAAAGTCACGGGCCAAGGGCCAAGGCGCATTGTGTCACGACACCCTCGAGTCGCAAAAAGAAGGCCCGACAATAGCTTGCTACAGACCATATTAACCGCTGTTGTGGTAAACGGATTTGTGCGCCGAATACCCCCAAGATACCGGCTGCATTCGAAAATGCCGAAGAACGGCCGGCCTTGCGCACATTGTGAAGAACACTTGGGCTTAACAGTATCAGTTCAACTTCTAAATGCCAACTTTTCATAATTGAATCGTCTGAATCGGACCACTACCGAGGTACTGTTGCTCCTTTATTTCTCCTTTGGCTTGCATCTTCGCCTTCTAGGAGTTCGAGACTGGTAGGCTGGGAGACAGACCTGGACGGCTGGCAAGCAAGAACATTATGTGTGTATATTGGCCCTTGGAAATGTTCTCGAAGGGACATTCCGGTCGTGACACGGTAGTAGAGTGGACATGGTCTACACCACAATCTGCTGAGGCTAGTCGGCGCTTCTTCCTCGGCGGAATCCATTTGAAGACGTGGCTGTCAAGACTCCGCGCCCAAACGTGCGTACAGTCGGCCCATGCATATATCGCAGTCTCTTCAATGTTCATTGGCTGTGGTCGCCACCCAACCCGGTTATCCGCAGCAGAGCCCACCGCCGACAGCTGATCTTTGTGGGCTGGAATGATTTATCTGGTCAGGACTGATGCTGGACGAGAGTGGAGACTAACAAGGCCCGAATATTCCGGCCAGATGATAAATACTGAGGAAGTATCTGCCTCGGGTTCGAGTAGTCGGCACAAACCCGCCGGCTTTGGCAATGGCAATGATCAGCCCGCAGTCTGCAATTAAAACTATCGGGAGGAGTCCCAACGCATTGTTCTTAAGACGGAAGAGTCGGGTCGTGGATCCTTTTGCAAAGCCCTGTCAAGAGCTCATGCCCTGTCGTTCTATGAAAGGATGTTATCACCGGTACTTGTTATACTGGATTGCTATTCCGAACTGGCCTGCGTGGTGTTCCCTCTATCGAGAGTTGATGTATACGTGCATGCTTCTATTATGGCTAGGGACGCTTCAAGTATCACACTGGTTGATCCTCTGCGCGGCCGACATTGTAGAGAGTTGGGTAACAATAACGAACCACACAGCTTCAGAGAGGCCGCAGGAAAAGCCAGAACGGCTGCGTATCTACGCTCCCAATACTTAAGTAGGTAATTGACCAAGTGAGCTTTGACGATAACAATCAGCGGGCAGTTAGCCAATGTCTGCTGCACCACAAACATACATGCCGGTTTATCACTCATCTTATTGTGTTCTTCCGCTCCTAGGATTTTCAGGGAGTCCTAGTCTGGGCACCGTGGCAGCCGCCTGTTCTTTCCAAGGTTCCACTAGTGGCGGCTGGTGCAGCCGAGAAGAGGAGAAATATCACTTGAGGTAGTATTGCGTATTGAAATACGACATGGATATCCATGACACATCTCCATCGAACCTTGGAACAACAAGGAGTCGGTTCGAGATGCTGTGTAGGTCAACTAAGATTATAATTCCACTTATCATTTTGGCTGTAAGATATCTACGGAGTCCAATCGCATCAGAGTAAATACAGCAGCTTGCAGTAAATCCTGGCCGTTTCTCAACACATCAATTTTGCCTCTCTAAAACGTTGCAGATGTGGCATTGAAGCGATTGGGAGTAAGCAATTCCGCACTGCCTGCGGCCACAACGTGAATAGAGCAGGAATGCTTAGACATCATTGGGAAGTAGACACTGCCCCCACCTGTACTATCATTACTTGTACGATCAGTATCGCAAGCAAGTGGAGCACAAGGGCTGAAGGGTAATGCATTGACTCTGTCAGGTTGCCCTAGGGACAGGGAGATGAGGATTTTCTCCGACGCGCCAACGTTAGCTGTACCTTTGTTTTCCGAATGTTTCAGTGCAACTAGGGCTGGCACGCTCCCCGTTGGCTGGCGCAAAATGTGGCGCCGCGTACCCATGTGGCTACCCCCCCTTGCTCACCGTCGCCGAGATATATTTACAGGGATGACGGTGTGTGGTCTCACCTTAATCCTTTCTTTATATCTTGGTTGCGGTAGGACAGCCCCGACTCTCCGGCTCCTTGCCCCGTACGCCCGTTGTCCGCTTCGGGGCTGAGATACGACCATCGCCCTGTCCCCGCGCTGCTGATTTGTTGAACGGAAAGGGGCGAGGGGGTTGGATGTGGATCTTGAGCATGATCTGGTTCTGATTACCTGTTATTCCTAATGCGCTTGGTTTTTGATATAGCTCTCTGCATCTCATCTCCAACTTTCCTCCTGGTTTCCGCCTCTCCTGAAGTCGTCGGGACCGACAGGTTCAACATCTCTCGCCAGTATTGGCCAGGCGGCCACCACCCATAATTTGGTGTCTCGCAGAAACTGTATTCATGATGGCCTCCTCCATGTCTGGCGCAGTGCCACAGGTGGCCGCTTACCAGCTGGAGCCCTTCGCCTCCAGTGGAGTAGGTCTCGCCGTCGAAGCCGTCGCAATCTCTCTTGGGACCATCGGATTTCTTGTCATTTGCCTACGAAC
The DNA here is from genome assembly GCA_001447215.1 of Diaporthe aspalathi. Taxonomy (NCBI): domain Eukaryota; kingdom Fungi; phylum Ascomycota; class Sordariomycetes; order Diaporthales; family Diaporthaceae; genus Diaporthe; species Diaporthe aspalathi. Next base: position 18,253 of record LJJS01000697.1, read on the forward strand.
CTTTCTGCACCTTGGACTTTCGATGGGATTTGGCAGGCCATGGGGTTTTGAGGATATTCTGGCTATTATTGGTTCCGTGAGTTCTCCCTCAGACGCCGCCAATCCTCCTGGCGAAGCCACCACGAGCAGTGCTGGCTTAGCCTCAGTTCTGAAATTGACAAAAAGGATCGATCAGCTTACATATGCGGCTGCCGTCGTGTTCGCCGTCTATGCCGCGCGATACGGTCTCGGAGCACGGGATCAGGACCTACCCTCATCACTTTATCAAATCCGGGCAGCCGAATACGTCCTGTACTGGGAAGTCTTGTACCTGATATCCTCCAGCGTTATCAAGTGTGCTGTCGGGTGCACTTGCCTGCGACTTGACCCACGCAAAAGAATTGCTATCCCAATATCGATCAACACGTCCATTGTGGTAGTTGTTACAATCTTGGCTTTGATCTACATCTTTGCCAGTTGTCGTCCCCTGGCAGCGACATGGGATCCCTCGCTGTAAGCTTCTGACCTGCAGCCAGGCTTGACAAGAATGAGTGCCTGTACGCAGAAGGCGGCAGTGCGGATCTGTTTGGCTAATTCGAATAGTGGAACATGCCAGGAAACACTGGGACAGACAACGTTCAGCTATCTTGTCTTTGCCACCCAGCTGGTGACAGACTGGATGTGCGTCATTATCCCGTCCATCATCGTATATGCGGCGCCCATGAGGCACCACCAGAAGGTGTTACTGAGCGGTGTGCTTGGCCTTGGGGCTCTCGCAAGCATTTCTGCTTGCTTCCGGATGCCATACTTGAGATATATTGACATCGACAAGTATCCGGAAGACTATATGTGTAAGTTTGGCATCCGGACCGTGGCTCGTTGATAGACCTCGATCCCACAGCTGACCGTTATTGTACATTCAAAGATCATCTTGGAGTCATAAACATTTCCTCGAACATCGAATGTGGTCTCGGGATTATTGCCTGCTCATTGCCATCTTTTGGCAAGCTGTCTACATGCTTCGGCTCGTCTCGGACCAGGCAGTACAAGTATACTGGTGATGTAAGTAGGAGCGTGAATCCGCACACCTCTGGCGTGGGTCCAAATTCTTGACCGGAATCCGAATGTGGAGAATCTGATTGCTCCGGACTCAAGCTGATGTATTTGCCTTAGAATGGGAGTACCATAAGACGAAAACATTCTGCCCTAAAGCTTGACTCGTTGAACAAACACGCTGGTATGTATCATGCGTCGGCTTCCAGAGCATCGCATGGAAGGGAGCTTGACGGGGATGATGATGCGTCGAGCCTCAGAGGGATCATAATGAGAACAGAAGTTCGTGTAGTCTCCTCATCATGATAATGAAGATTTCACCGCTGCATACAAGATCACTTTGCGTAAACCTCGGCCAGCTTTCGAATGTGAACTCTCCGAGTTCCCAAAGTGCTGCAAGCTTGAATGTGGAGTAGAGATGTGTGCTGCTGTCTAAGTACCAGCAGAGAGTGACCAATATTTCCACCTTAATGCGGCTTGGATGTCCTTTTATTTTCTCGTTGCGGTGAAAGTATACTAGATGTGACTACTCTATTAACTATCTATATGGATTAGCAGGTAAAACATTGCTTTCCCTTACACTCTTGAGGTTCATGCCATCGACGCTCATCGGAACAAGGGAGCAGATTAAATGATCCAGCACGTCGAGTCTCCGGCACTCATCAACAAGAGGACCGGGACGACCTAGCACTGTCATCAATGGATGACTGGTGTCCTAGCATCAGATCATCTAGCGAAAGACCATCCACCGAGCCACGCGGCGACCCCGCGGGCGCAACAGCCGAGCTTCCGCCTGACTTGACTGAGCTGGGAGAACCAACAGTTTCGACAGCATCGCCGTCCGGTCTAGCATAATGAAAAGGGAGGTTGCCTAGTTTCTCGCCCCGGTCGGTGGTTGGAATCACTCCAGTGTGACCTGACCAAGTTCCAGACTTTATACCTTGGTAGCCGGCACGCTGGAGCTGTAGGGTTTCCGTAGCTGCCCATTCGAGATAGGCGTATTCCCGGTATTTCCGTTGGCGATATAAACAAGCAAAGATCGGCTCAAGAATGTAGGATATAATGATGAGAAGTGTACCGACAATATACGTGAAGTAAAGTCCAAAAAGGCTGAAAGAGATATATCTCGTGCTCAGTACTTTCTGCAAATCAGAGTGTCAGTGCTACCTAGGTACTGATGACATCGCAAAGCGGGTAAGAAGTCTTTGACTCATACCTGATTGTTGCAGAGCTCCCGAATATGGTCGTTCGGTGGCAAGACTTTGTATGCATTGAGGGCTGGATTGTTGGGCCCCAACGCGCTGTTGACGAGCCCAGCCTGAATTGAAGACAGATATATTGAGAACCAGTGTGAAACATCAAGCTGCCACTGGTTGTCCGGTATCTCGCCCATGATGCCGTAGGCTAGGTATTGCTGCGACGCCAAGGCCCTGGACCCAAGCGAAGAAATCACGTTTTGAATATTAGCCGTCGCGGCCCTCAACTGCGTGAACGACCAGGCAAACCTTGATCCAACTTTATGGCTTGGAAAGCCGTCTCTCGATAGATCTTCTTGCGTAAGGTTGAACAGAGCCGCTGACCCTCGAACTGAATCGTACCAGCTGGCCAATGGCCCACAGCGGGTTTCTTCTGGCAGAGATGGATTGCAAAACTGGTATTGCTGAACACAGCCTAAGGGCGAAGATGCTTCGTGCGGCTGATAGAGTTGGACTGTCTCATTTTCGAAGTAGAACGCCTTGGCTCCTTTAACAGTTGCTCGATACCAGGGATCCTCAGTTTCTTCGAAGAACAGGATTCCGTCCCCAGACAGAAATACCAGCATCGTGTCCGCATCCGGACGACTGAGTGCGTCAATGAGGAGGAGCTCAGATGTACTCGTATCGGTAACTCTGTCCTTTACGAAGTTCGTCAAGACGCTGTGGGGGTTTTATCAGACTTCAGGATCATCCAAGTTTTCACTGCCAAATCATGATCAAGAAAAGACGGGGACTCACGCGAGGATAAAATTCTTGCCCCACACCCCGCGCGTAACATCTATTGGCTTTTCGTATTGTGTCTGTACGCTCTTGATGGCATAAGTCGCATTTATGTGATTTGGACCGTGAAGAGAAGGGCCGTAATTGTACACCGTGAAGTTGTGACTTGGCGTATTTTGGTCGATGGAGTACCCTTGTGTTTCAAGTGGTGCGCAATGAAGGACTGTTCTAAATTGGATTCTCTCGTCGTCAGGAGTATTGATGCCGAGGTCTCTCATAATGTCGATGTACCCCGTGTCCAGGCGTGTGTTTGAGGAGTTGCTTCGACAGATCTCATCTTTGAACGGACAAGGAGCTCGATTGTCCACGGTGGCAGGGAGATTGTTTTTAACGAAATGAGTGCAGTCAAATACTCCGGGGGTTGTTTGGTAGCATTGCTGGGCGCTGAGTGAAGTTTTAGTACTGGCCACAAGCTGGAGGCCTTCAAGGGCGCTCAGCAGAGTTATACATTTGAGTATAGGACTTACTAATTTGCAGCATTAGCAACCAGTGTCGAGAAGTATGGATTCATAACGCTCATTGACTCAGTAGTAAATGGGTCTGCTACAAGGGCACAATTCGTGCCATTGAGAAGAACCTCATTCTTCAGTGCAGAAGAGATCTGCGACGAGTAGCCTCCCACAACTGCAAAGGCAATAATGCACAATGTGGCCGTGACCAAGGCAGGCACAACGCGCAGAAGGGAAGCAGGGGTGATATTGTGCCACGCCCATACGAGGTGTACAAATGTATACAGAGCTGATGCTGCAGAACCGGAGTTCCGGAGTATTGCTTGGCGTTGGTGATGAAGTGCGTCTCGGGGCTTGGGAGTCGAATAGCACCTGTGGAAAACGTAGCAGGCAATCCGCCACAGGCGGCCTGTCACGATACCGACGAAGATGGCTGTAAAAGCAATCAAGAAGTTACCATCAATCCGATCGAGCGTAAGCGTCGCGCCCATAACCTTTCCTCGTGACCAGTTCGTCCACGTGCCCAAGTAAACCGAGTTCTGCACTGTTGATGCAGCATCGGTCCAATCTGTCGGTGCCAGTGTTGCCATGCTGAGGGGATTTGGTGATGGTGAGCTGGTGGAATATCGGTTCTTTATGGGAAGAACAAGATCAGATATTGTTAAGTCTTGGCTGGGTAGCTGGTCTCTAAATAAACGTCGACGAGAAGGCTACACCGAATATTGGAGCGGCTCAATACCTAGGTATGGGAACAGACAATGTCTGGCGAGGAACGCGAGGAGATGACTGATTTATAGAAACATCCTACTCAACCCTAGGAGCAAGCTCTCTGTCCACCGTCTGCGATGAGTCGTCGAACTGAAGGCGCCCTCATACCTAGGCTATGCGAAACGGAGATTCCTTCGCATCCTACATATGTAAACAAGCTAATTCCAGCTGCAGATCCGGTGGGGGCGGGCAAGCAGTGTTGTACACCAGCTCTGGAGCCGTCGCCTACGAGGTTGATACCGAGCTGTGATATGATTGGCAGTTGTGTGCACATTCTACCTACCACATTGGGGGCCGCGCAGGCGGCGGTCAGGCGGGTTCGAGTTAGACGCTGCACTTCTGCATTAGCTGTGGGCCCAGTTCCCTGGCAAGACGCAAGGCATTCTTGACATTGTATCCAAGAATAAACATATGTGGGACAGACCTGGCTGGAAGTTGTGTCAGAAGAGCACGCTTGCGGATATTCCCCCCAGAGATCAGTCCTCAACTTGTCATTCCTCTCAGGTCTCCGGACAGTATACCAACTGGAACCGGTATCGAGCGGCCTGGGTGACCTTTCCCATTCAAAATACATATTCTATATTTCAACAGGGTGGAGCATTGAAATAGAAGCCTCATTTTAAGTGTCTCTGCATGAAGCAGAGCACATAATGAAGAGGTGCCGGGAAGAATAGGTGAGTTAGAGGTGGGCCGTTGTGTACCGAGGATCCTCATGATAGAGCAATCCAACAACCTGACCAGACCCTAAGTGATGCTGGATGAAAGCGAATGCTTGTATGGCATCAAAGGCTTCAAAGTAAAGGAGTGAGCTTCATCGGGTCTTCCTACAAGGTGAAATGGTCCTGCTGGTTTTCCAAACAACCAGTGAAGATGGCACATTTTCCCTGTCCGGCTACTCAAACTGTCATTTGAGCTTCGTCCGATTGAACCTGGCAGCATCGCGGATTTCTCCTGAGGTCAGCATATGATGTAAGTTCTTGCAAGGGTTGCTGCAGCCAAAGCGCCGCAGAACTGCAGAGCTTGAATCCAGGGGTTTACTTCGTCTCCAACGAATCGAACGAGAACCATGAACTCGTGCGTAGCACTCTCAAGTGGGGGCGTAAGCCTGTGATGTATCTCGGGTCACTTTGCACCGGCGGATCAGACGACATTCGATAAAACAGGCGTGAACCAGCTTGGTGGCTGTGCCACCAGCCACTCCAGCCCTCAATGTCCCACACTCACCTCTTAGCCACTGATGTGTCGTGCCTGGAAGAAATTGTCACACGAAAGTGGCTGTCAATATTTTACTTTCCAAGTTGGCCATTTTCTGCATCCGCTTGATGGCCTTGCTCCAGTCCCAAGTTCCCCACTTTCTGTTTGTCTCATCGGTTGCGTCTAGCCATATTCCGTCTGGTCGTGTTCTGTGATCACGTCGAAGGTGCATATGCACGCCATGTGCCTCTGCCCAAGCCACGTTGCCAAGCTTCCGTCAGAACGGATCCCTCACATAGACAATGTTCCCGTTCGATGATGCCATGTCGGGCGAAAATTTCGATGGTCCAGACAGGCCCGAGCTGGTGCCTCCTCATGGATTAGTATCTGAATTCGATAAGGGGGATTCCTACGAGACGCCAGATATAGCGCATAACTATACCCCTGCACTGCCATTGCGGCGTTTTCCATCTTCTCCGAGCGTGGCCTCGTGGTGTGATGAACCTCGACTGTTCAGCATAAGTCAGAGAGGGCTTACTGCTTCATGCACGGGTTAGCAAGCACCTGTTAGATGGGTGGAATGATAAACCTGTAGAGGGGTGCGCTGGTATTCGTCATTGAGGACATTGCATCGTCCTCGGGGCTTGGATTTCGTTGATTTTGAGATCCGCCTTCCCCGGGACTACCTTTCCATTAGTTTAATATTGGATTATATATGCGGCACAATCATCTTGGTAAATTAGAGCAGCAATGCATGATCCAGCTTGACATTCCCCCATCGGCATTGCGTGGATCATCTAACGCTGGGTCTTCGAGCGTGCACGACTGTAAGAAGTGACCGGCTCTTTAGTAAAGACTATTGCACTTAAATCAACTTTAGAAGGGTAAAATCAGTTGAAAATGTTCCTCTTCTATATCTGCCTACTGCTACGAATCATCATCCTGAATTTCTGGTGCGATATCTTCCACGATACTCTTGATGTACCTCACCCAGGAATTTATGTGTTTAAATCTTGCGCCATGAAGTGTTTAGGGTTGCGTCTTGAGCTTGCTCGAGCGTTCCGGGCAAACACCAGTGGGGCCTCAACCTACCCTTCTCCCTTACCTTGCCGATATGACTGTGTGCTCAGGCTTGTAACAAAAGCGCATGGCTTGGGGTGACATTGAATGGCGGCAGATTCTTACCTCTCAAAGCTCGGGGATATCACGAGGTTGAACAATTTACTGATACTTGGTGGCAACCTTTTGAGCAGCCCGTAAGCGACATTTGGTTGGTCTTGTACGGCGTCATCTTGTCTGGTTGGTCCGGTCGAGGCTCAGACCGAAAGGACGGATGGAACTGAGAAGTACTACATGTTATTTGCCTCTGTGTTTTTCTTCTTAGATCAACTATTCGGAGCGAATAGTCTTAGTGATTCGGGCTTGGGGATTCCGGGGATGCCATCCAGGTTGTCACCACCGCTTATCTGGGATCCGACAGCAGTGACTATGACAACAAACCTAGCGTTTTCGGCGCATATTAGCCGCCGGGCGAGTTGAAATCCATACCTTATTTTCCGGAGGATCAGAGGATTAACGGATGCAACGCCTCGCCATTACGGTACAGATATTGGCGACGCTCAATGCAAACGCCGCCACATCGCCGCCGGCCGGTGGTCTTTTACCATTTCTTCTCACCGCGCCACAAAAACCTACCTTTTTGGTTATCTCAATACTCTGTAACACCCGCCTGATACCCTATCAACGAACTCCACTCAGTGTCAAAGGGTAAGGAGGGTGAAATGTGGCTGTTGCAGCCAAGTCGCGTGGCAATCACTTCTTCCAAGTCTTACATGCAGCTTCAACCTCAGGAATGGAGATGGTTCCAGTGATGCTATGGATTCTATGACATTTCACATCTTCTTGGTCCTGGGAGAGCGCGTGGGGATCGCCGGAACTAAATGTGGGGGTTGCTGCTGCTGGGGAATCGGAAGCGATGATAGCAGCCGAGCAGCCCTCTAGGTGTGCAAGCGAGAGCGAATCAAAATTCTCATCCTCATGAACGAGAAGAAATCCATGAGAAGCTGGAGCATGCAGAGTTTCACAGTTTTTGCGCAGTATATCAGTCACATAGCTTAGGGTACTGGTAAAGATTTGTAATCTTCGCTAGTCGTGGAGGCACAACGGGAGCTACACCTCCCAAGGCATCAAGCTGGCTGATCAAATTTCTAAATCTGTACACTCATGTAACCCCATGGAGTCGCTGATCGCAGACATTCCAGTTTCGCAGGGCAGGCCTCATGTTTCGATGCTTGAGCTAGGACCACGAAGAGCCGTGTTACGAAACCACAAGTGGTGACTCTGCGCCACCGCCCACGGGATCCCAAGATACTGGGCATCTTCCAACACCAACAGAAGCGAGCCTCCGCTATGCCTTACGGTGGACGCCCCGGGGCGGCAGTGGGGCAGCGTCGTGATTCGCTGGGCCATCTGGGCACTTGGGCCCGAACGCGCCGGGCCAAGCGGCTTGCAAAGGTCAAACCTACTATTTCGCCAGATTCTTGGGACCAAAACGGCTGCGACGCGAGCGAGATCGTCTGAACCGCAACTCTGATTCCTGGGCTGTGAGGGACTAAGGACGAGGCTAATCAGGCTGGGAACCGGCTCGCTGACGCATGGCCCGTGTGGCCGTTCTGCCGGTTTCAGGGCCCTCTTGCTAGATATCTTGGGATGAATATGGGCTCGATCAAATGGTGTAACACGTTCGTTTTCGGGAAATGCCAAGACATAAAAAGGAAACAACCTGCACGTATTGTGGCGAACGACTCTTGGCTCTCCATGATAGAAATTACGAGAAGAATATTTATTTAATCAGTTGATCCAACATTAGGCTGCTCTGCTCAGTGTTCATATTTCTATTTGGCCAAAGCGTCACAAAAATATTTCATGGTCATAAAAGATTCCAACGTCATATCGACACGCTCCACTCAATTCAAGTCAATCAACAATCCAAACCCAGTTCGACTATCCACGATCAACATGAAGTTCATCACCGCCGCAATCTGGTTCTTTGCAGCCAGTGCTATCGCACTGCAAGACCCATACGGAGCCGGAGACAACATCCTGCCCCGAGCTGAAGCTGCAGCCGGCGGTGCCAAGGGCAAATCGACCGGCGCAGCGGGCAAGGCAAATGCGACGGGCAAGGCGAAGGCAACAGGTGCAGCAGGCAAGGCGAAGGCAACTGGCGCAAAGGCGTCAGGAGCTGGCGGCGCCAAGGCGACCGGCGCCTCCAGAGCAGCGAGTGCCGGGGGCGCAAAGGCCACGGGAGCAGCTGGCAAGGGCAAGGGAGGCAAGGGCAAGGCTGGGAAAGGAAAGAAGGCAAAGAACAATGCCTGAGTCTGCTCTTGTGGGAGCCGAGCTTGAGGGTGGGACGCGATGGGTGGCTGGCGCAGAGACCGAAAATATTCTTGCGGCTATTAGACTAATTACCGGGATTGTTTGGATTCAAGTATGCTGGCTCGGGCCTCGGGGCGTTTTGGTGTTTATGTAGTACCTGTATTTTATTGCACGTGTGTGGAACATGTCGTCCAAGAAGTATTTGGCTGGTGAAATTATTTTCATGTTCCGTACTTGAGCATTGATAGGAAATTACAACGACGAGTGTCAGAACCAGATTCTCGGAATTGGGGCCATGAAAAGTTCCAAGTTTGGTGGAGGGAAACTTGAAGTTTGATGCATTTAAAGTAGGAACCCAAAGATTGCATGATAATTTATGCGAAGCAGCCTCCCTACATACGCGCCCACCCAGCTTCCGCCCACCCAATGCAAGCACTTAAGCATATAGCCCGTCTATACGCCACAAAGCCACTCTGCGCACCATAATCGCACGCACCTGGACGGCTGCAGAGGGCCTAGGGGCGGCTGAGGGCGACAGTAAAAAGGGCGACATAAGGCATCTGGTTTTCAGTCGAGAAACGATGTCGCCGGAAGTAGTCGGAGATATATAAGGAGACGCCATTGGGGGGTCACAAGGGAGAAGGCTTCAAAATCCGATTGAATTGTTTTTTGACTCTCAAATGGTGCTTGGAGCAACTGTGGAGCATCATTTTCTCACCCCCTGCACTTGAATGTGGCCATTGCTTACAGCACGACTCAGCATCACTTAAAGAGACGTCAGGTGGGATGAAGACTGATACTGGAAGACGCGTATCCTGTCTTGTTTGCAGTGCGATGCTTCTTCGCCAGACGACGAGGATGCCCATGGCTCGGGGTTCTCCTCTCAGATCTCGCAGTACAATTATCTTTGTATTGAAATTACCTATTTTCCGGATGCAGTATTCATCAATTACATCACAAAGAGGATGTGAACACCAACTAAAGTCTCCACAGACTCACTCGTACGTAATAAATATGAGCGGAATCTTGCCATCTTTGCCTAACAATTCAGGTGTGCTTTGGTTAGTGATCCACAGTCTCTCACAGGGCGATGATGTTGCTGACTTCCAAGGTTGGGTCGGGCATGGAAGATGCCGTGAGCGGTGACGAAGACGTCCATGAACCCCGGGCTGCCCAGAATCGGGCACACCGCGACGACTTGGGCCCAACGCGGGGCAGCTCGTCCCAACTTCTTTGCTCCGACCGTGACTTGATTTACCTCCGCTCTGCCAAGCAGCAAAAGAGATGGGGCCAACTGTGGAGGGTGAGTCAGGTGCTCGATGCCGGACTTGTGCCATCCATGACCTCGGGATGTTCATAAAAAAAACATCTCGCTATCACCACGCATCATGAGCTAACACCCATGGTCTGCAGGTGAAATAGACTGGAGCAGTCTGTTTAACTAGTGGCTTGCATCTCGCCCCACGTCTTGGCAGCGAGCAGGAGAGACGCCGATGTTTAGCCATGATGGCTGTTTGCCGTCGTGGGCAATGGTGAGGCTTTTCGCGGGGGAGGATCGGGAGACACCAGCCCATCATGTCTGCATGTCCATCAATGATACCAGGTATCCCCACATTTCGGCATTCCAGAACTGGATGCACCAAGCAGGCCTTGCAGGGCCTTGCAGGGCCTAGCAGGGGCGCCCCAGACCTCACGAGGAAGTGGATCTGGAGAAAGAGCAAATCTGGGGCTGGGTGGATTTCTGCTGTCAGGCTCACCCCACGATCTCCGCGAAAAGCCATGCCTCCAACAGTTCTCTTTGGAGGGCGCTTTGGCGGCACCCGGAATGGTTTGAAACACTGACAAACCCGCAGCAAACACCTGGAACGGGTGCTCGACTAAGTGTTATATATCCGTCGACATCCCACCTGCGAAGTCCAACCCAACCAAGACCTAGATTTTTTCAACGTGGGAGAGAGGCTCACCACCCGACGGGCGACGAACGGGTCGACGATCAAGGCGGAGAAATACGGAGGTACTCGCTTGCCCAGATGGGGTAAAAGCAGGTGGGCTCCCACATCGCGGAAGCCCCATCATCTCGGCCCCTTTACGGCGGCACGAAAAACCACGCCCGACGATTTCCAAGGCGCGATCCCCGGACTTCTTCCACCCTCTGCTGTTGCATGACGACATCCGACATGCCACTCGAAGTGCCGATGTCCTGCGCAGCAGCAGCGCGCACCAACACGCCAGATTTCTCCGACCATCTGTCAGATGTGATGCACGATCACATCCCGCGGCTCGAAGTCTTCTGAGTAATAAGGTTTCATGCCTTGCAGCTCGACGCTCGGCCCCAGGCCTGTGCTGTGTGCTGTGTGCTGTGTCACCCAGCCAGCCGCCCCGGGTGTTAGCCGGGTGTCTCGTGAGCCAATCTGCTGGGAGTGGCCATTCAACAGGTGGTGATCCTTGGGTTCCTGATTCAGGAACCAACGAGGAGGCGGGGAGGAGGAGGCGGGGAGGGGGCATCTTCCCGGCCAGGCACAATGCAGGTCTGCCGGTGCTCCCACCCGAAGGGTAAACCGTGGTATTACTACTCTACTCGTACACTACTAGACCATGATGCCCGGGCTCCCCCGGGAAGAACCCACCTCCATTCCAGACCACTGGGTTCCCCCACAGAAGCTAGGGAAGTAGACATCGGGCGACAGAGTTCGTCTCATTCGGCCAGCTCTTGACCGTTTGTGTACATACAACCACTTCCCCCCAATATCGAGTGACCTCAGTCCAGTATCTAGAATCGCTCGGCCCTTTTCCGACCCCGTCTGGGCACACACACACACCAGGGACATCCACAGCAGTACAGCTGATCTCTGTCGGTTTTCTGCCGCGTGGGGCCTTCTTCCGACCGCTGCCCTCAAGGTTTCTGTCTGTCCAGTCGTTCGGTAACATGTCACGCGTCAGTGAATTCCTGGTCTGCCGGACAGCCAGCCGGGGCCGCTCTTGCCCCCGTGGGTTGTGCGGGATCCTGGTGGAGGGTAATGACGATCATGGGTAACCGTAGGTCAGGTCGGCCAGGTTACTATAAAGACGCAGATATCCCCCCGCGTCCTCACCAGCCTCCTTCTGGTAGCCCTCCAGCGCGACCAGTCCTCCTCAGCTCGCCATCAACTCAACCGCCATGGCTTCGTCTCTGCTGCTGTCAGCTGCCCTGCTGCTTCCCGCAGTCCGTGGGCAGTTCTCATATGTCCAGCCCTTGAACACCACCATCCTCGGCCAGTACGGCCATGTGGAGCCCGTCTACCCTTCACGTGAGTCTCTGCAAGTTCCCCATGCGACATCCCGCCCTTACTAAGTGATCTCTTTTCAGCAAATGCCACTGGCGTGGGTGGCTGGGAAGATGCCCTGGCCAAGGCCAAGGCCTTCACAGCCGAGCTCACTATCGAGGAGAAGGCCAACATGGTGACTGGCACTCCCGGGCCTTGCGTCGGCAACATCATTGGCATTCCTCGTCTCGGCTTCCCTGGCCTCTGCCTTCATGATGGTCCCCTGGCCATCCGTGTAGCGGACTACGCCAGCGTCTTCTCTGCCGGTGTTTCCGTTGCCGCTTCTTGGGACAAGGACATCTTTTACGAGAGAGGATATGCCATGGGAGAGGAATTTAGGGCCAAGGGTGCCCACGTCTTCCTTGGGTAAGCATGCTCCCTACCTCTGATCAGAGTGCGGTGTTGGGAGACTAACCATGTGTCAAGACCCGTCGCCTCCCCAATGGGCCGGTCTGCCTACTCCGGACGTAACTGGGAAGGATTCTCACCTGATGCCTACTTCACCGGCGTTGCCATGGAGAAGACCATCCTGGCCGTTCAGGAGACTGGTGTGCAAGCCTGTGCCAAGCACTTCATCGCCAACGAGCAGGAGACCCAGCGTAACCCAACATGGGACGAGAACGGAACCATCACCGATGTCCTCCAGGAGGCCCTCTCCTCCAACCTCGACGACCGGACCCTCCATGAGCAGTACCTCTGGCCATTTGCCAACGCCGTCAAGGCCAAGGTTTCCTCTATGATGTGCGCATACCAGCGCATCAACGGTACCTACGCCTGCCAGCACTCCAAGCTGCAGAACGGCGTCCTCAAGGGCGAGCTCGGCTTCCAGGGTTACATCATGTCCGACTGGGGCGCGACCCACTCTGGTGTTTCCAGCATCGAGGGAGGCCTGGACATGAACATGCCTGGCGACCTGGGCAACTACGGCGCTACATGGGGCAGCGGGTCCTACTTCGGAGCCAATGTCACCTCCGCTGTGAACAACGGCACTGTTGACGTCTCTCGTATCGATGACATGATCATCCGCATCATGACACCTTACTACCTCTTCGGCCAGGACTCCGCAGATTTCCCCACCGTTGACCCCTCCAGCGGCTACCTCAACACTTTCTCCCCGATCTCGAGCTGGAGGGAGGAGTTCAACCTGACTGGCCCGTCCAGCCGTGACGTCCGCGGCAACCACAGCGCTCTCATCCGCAAGCACGGCGCCGCTGGTACCGTCCTCCTGAAGAACGAGAGGGGCGCCCTGCCCCTCAAGGCACCCAAGAACATCGTGGTCTTCGGCAACGACGCCGGTGACGTGACCAACGGCCTCTACGGAGACAACACCGAGGAGTACGGAACTCTCTTCGCCGGCGGCGGCTCCGGTACCGGCCGTGCCACCTACATCGTCAGCCCTCTCGAGGCGATCAAGGCCCGCGCGGCCCAAGACGGCGCGCTCGTGCAGTACGTCCTGAACAACACCTTCGTCATCAACAACCTGGGCAGCTCCGGCGAGTCCGGCGCCCTCGGCGGCGTCCTCCTGATCCCCGACGTCGCCGACGTGTGCATCGTCCTCGTCAAGACCTGGGCCGAGGAGGCTGCCGACCGCACGACCTTCGACCTGGACTACAAGGGCGCCGAGCTCGTCGACGCGGTCGCCGGCAGGTGCAACAACACCGTCGTCGTCAGCCACTCGTCGGGCATCAACATGCTCCCCTTCGCCGACCACCCCAACGTGACCGCCATCCTGGCGGCCCACTACCCGGGCCAGGAGACGGGCAACTCGCTCGTCGACATCCTGTACGGCGACGTCAACCCCTCAGGCCACCTGCCCTACACCATCGCCTTCAACGAGACCGACTACAACGCGCCCGTCACCACCGCCGTGCAGACCGACGGTCCGGACGACTGGCAGTCGTACTTTGACGAGAAGCTCGAGATCGACTACAAGTACTTTGACGCGCATAACATCAGCGTCCGCTACGAGTTCGGCTTCGGCCTGAGCTACACCACCTTCGACCTGGCCGACGTCGCCGCCGAGGCCATCGCCGCCGACGGGCCGATCACCGCGCGCCCGGCCGACAACGAGGTCCAGCCCGGCGGCAACCCGGCCCTCTGGGAGACCGTCTACAACGTCACCGCCGCCGTCAGCAACACGGGCGGCGTCGACGGCGCCGCCGTGCCCCAGCTATACGTCACCTTCCCCGAGGGCAACCCGGCCCTGGCCGGCACGCCGCTCCGCAACCTGCGCGGCTTCGAGAAGGTCGCCCTCGCCGCCGGCGAGACCAGGACGGTCGGCTTCGAGCTCATGAGGAGGGACCTGAGCTACTGGGACGTCGTCAGCCAGGAGTGGCTCATCCCCGAGGGCGAGTTCACCCTCAGCCTCGGCTTCAGCAGCCGCGACCTGAGGGCCACCGCCAACATCACGCCCATCCCGGCCTAATCTGATGCGGCCCACGTGGCGGGGGGGAAGGGAGCTAGCTGTTGGTAATGAGGTTATGATAGCAATGTCTGTACATATTAATGCAAGTAATCACGATGAAACAGAAAGCCCAGGTTTTGCAATGTGACTTGTTTTGAGATTTCTTTTCGGAAGCTTTTCAATGCGATTTGATACCGCACCGGCATGACTTGATTCAGGCTGCGAGTCTCATCAGACTTTGATAGCAATCGGCTAGCGACTGAGAATTTGGGAGTGATCTGATGAATTCAAGATCAATCGCGACAGGGGTTGTGGACCCTCATGATCCCAACTCAATCTTTGCCCCTCTCTCGTTGCTGCCGCAAGGCCTTGTCAACCTTGGCCTGGATGATGCCGTTCTCTAGCATCCGTCTGGCATGTGTCTCTGTAGCTTGGTTGGAAAGGCATTGGTCGCCAATTGCTTGAAGGTATTCGGCGAACAGATTTCCGTAAATGAGGCCGAGAGCTGACCATTCTGTTCCGTATCCGCTTTCATTGAGCACCAAGTCGGGGTCCGCGCCGCGTCTCAGAAGGCCAGATGCCCTAGAGAGATCATCTCGCAAACAAGCCATGCCAAATATCGTCCAGCCTCCGTTATGAGACTCCCAGACCGCGTTTATGTCTGCGCCTCGATCGAGGTACATGTCAGCGAGAGAATAGTTCTTCTCGTAGAAGGCGAGATGCAGCGGCGTTATTCCCTGATAAGCACCTTCGTTGATATCGACGAGGTTGTTGTCCAACAAAAAGTCGATGATCGTGCGCATCTCGTTGCGCGACGCGGTGTGAAGCGCGTTCAACGGACCTTCATTGCAGGGACATGTGACTTTCGGGTTGGCACCTCGTTCGAGCAGAAGCATGGCCGTCCGCTCGCGACCACAGCACAGGGCGAAATGCAATGGCGTCCAACAGTTTCCACTCTTATCATCCATCAATTCGTCCTGACACATGGATATGACGTGACAACCCGTGCAGGGAGGGAAGCACAGGTAAGGCATGGCTTCGTCTTTGGAACATGGGCACAGCCCCTTGCCTGGTTTCTCAATGTCGGCACCGTGATCCAACAAGAATGCGACCATGCTGTCATGACCAAGAGCTGCTGCAAGTGCCAGTGGAGTGAAAAGGGAGAGAGGGTGCCAATTGAAAGCCGCAGTGTAGGGTTCCGTCGAGTCCAGCTCATCTACGTAAGCCCTGTGCATCTTGTCGTCGTTGATGTCGGCGCCATTCTCCAAGAGCCGTGTGATAGTCTTGAAACCGTGGGTCTCGGCCGCCCACATTACTAGAATAATTTCCGTCAGCCATGGTCGGCCAAGTGCTTGCAGGGATGCTCATGGGGTATTGCTTACAGGCCTGGCTACCTTCCTTGATGTTCTTCCGGTAGAGGATGGGATTGGTGATGGAGTAGCGTTTGTGACAGGTGGCTGCAAGAGCAGCAATATCACCCGTCGAAAGGCCGCATTCCTCAGCCACAAAGTAGAAGATCTCGGTGGGCAGGCGGCCAAGAAGGTCGCGGCCGTTGATGGCCATGTTTGCGGTCTTGTTGGGGTCATTCGTCTTCTCGACTGCCATGTTTGGTTTGGCCTCGCTATTCGATGTTTGATCTTGTCGGCGTGTGCGCGAGGCAGATGATTGATCGGTGTCTCAGGTCGGTACCAAGAATCTGTCGTGGGCGATTTGTGGTAGGATTGTGTCTTGTCTGGTCTGCAGATTGAAAAGTGGTAGGAGGAAGGTGGGAGGTGGAAGGTGGGCAGCCAGCAGGACCCCGACACGAGCTCTCACAACTGCCCTGGGAAGCCACGTCCAGCCTTTGTTTTCAGCAGGCAACTGCCCGCCGTTTTTACGAATCATTCACTGGCAAACTCTCAGATCTGCTCTCCTTCACCCGCAGGCTTTCTGGTGATATGCCCTCGACTCATCTGGTGGTCACCAATTGAGGGTGATGCCTCTTCTCATACCCATTGTCATTACATCCTTTGGCGAGTCTACCTGACACGCTGCAGTACTTTCTGAGACGAATTTCCTTTTTATTCGGCTGATTGATCGGTCCCAACGGTTCCCCATGATGCATGGTTTGACTTGGAGGCGTAGCGATTCTTTCGTGCGCAATGTTTCCTCGCTGTGAAAGGTCCTCTCGCAGCCATGGAACATCGCCGACAGCACGTCTAAACATCCGTAAATCGCACAGAATCTGGCTTGCCGTGTTCTAGAAGCGTTTCAAGGCCTTTCTCAGTGATATTTCGAATTTTCCGCCGCGTCCTAATTCGTTCGATTGTCGCAACCAGACTTCTATCATGCATGTCATCATCGCCAAGTCGCTTCAAAGGGGCCAAAGGATCCTCCTCCACTCGGATTTTTCTCCTTCCCCTTGAAGAGAATAGTCCGTAGCCCCCACCACTTTCAGCACAGCACTATATTTCCAGCTCAGGTGCTTGTGGCTCGCTTAATCCGGCTAAAGACCATGGCAGTCTGCAGCACTAATATCTACCAAGGCACCCCAATATGTGACTCGGCACGGCCCATGCCAATCAGCCTTCGGCCGCACGCCAGAGCCTGCATATATTCGAAATTGAAGTCCCGCCAGTCTGGCCAGGCTCGCCCAGAGTCGTCGCCCAGCAGTGTGTAGCCCACATTCCCATGGTATAGCACCTGCCAAGTCATCAATAGCGTCGCGTCCCGGCCCCTTTCGAGCCCTCCCAGGCCCAACACCCTTCGGCTGCTCGGGACGTCGACGTGGGCTATTCGCTTGGTATGTCCGAATCAGAAGCCGACTATCGCTGTTCAGGAGCGCCTTGCTCACGCCACGCGTCCCTTCCTCAGCAATTCAGCCATCGGGTGCCTGGCTAAGTGCCCAGCTCCATACTTCAGCCCTTCCCTGCCCCGAACGGTGAGTCTCACCGTTCAGATCCAGACTTTCGATCCTTTCGGGCCCTGACGAGAGGATGTTCTGGATACGAGGTGCTGATAACTCGTTTTTGCATCAACATTAAAACTAGAAGTACTCCATGTCCAAGGCCAATTCATCAACATCATTCTTCTCGTGTCTTCTCCCTCACCTCAGTCCTCCAACGGCTTACCCAACAGCACGGTCCCTACCATACAACCTTTGACTCAAAGATGCGGAGTTTTTGTCTCCTTTCTGTCGTGTTGGCAGCAACCTCTGCTTCCGCGACCAAAATTTTGCTTCCTTTGTATGTATATCCAAGCACAGGAGCCGGATGGATCAGCATCTACAATGCCATTGCAACACATCCATCCATCGACTTCCAGATCGTCATTAATCCCAGCTCTGGGCCGGGCGGATCTACCCCCGGATACAACGTTCACTGGATCAACGCAGTCTCCAAACTTCATTCCTACGGCAATGTCGACACCCTGGGTTACGTATCTGCTGGCTACGGCTCCAGGGATTTGGCCGACATCACCGGCGACATCAACAACTGGAACTTGTGGAACCACTACACGGGGGCAGACATCACCATGGACGGGATCTTTTTCGACGAGACGCCCAATTGGAACGGCACAAGAGGCGCGAACGATGTCACCTTCATGCAGCAGCTCACCCAGCTGGCGGACAACGGGGGGTATACCAAGGTTTTCAACCTCGGGCAGGCTTGCAGCCACGACGAGTACTTCCAGATCGCCGACACGGTCGTCATGTTTGAGAACTCGGCCGAGTCTTACAACAACACCGTGCTAGACGACGTCGTGGCACATGGCGTGGCGGACAAGTCCGCCGTCCTGATCCACAATTTCGAGGGGAGCAGTCTGACCTCGGGCTTCGCGGTGCGATGGGTCATGAACATGGTGAACAGGGGACTTGGCAGTTTTACTATCGTCAATTCGGATTGGACTCATGCGAACTCGGATGTTGCGCCGATGGGGATCAGCGTTCTCGCCGACATGCTTGAGTCCGTGCTGGAACATTGATGCTCGGGGTTCTCCTTTTTACACACTTGGCGTCCATTCTCATGATTGGGGTAGATTCGGGTAAAGCTAATGGTGAATTTCTTCATTGGGCGCTTAGTGATTATCTGTACGCCGGCCGAAGTGACCACATAGCCATTACTCATAACTACATATAAAGCCTCAGCTGAACCTCAAGCTCGTCTTCAAAATTGTGATATTGAATACGAATTGGAGCTTATCCACCACAATAAAATAAAATAAAAACCTCGAGGCGCCGTTTGGAAGTTACATATCCCGTGCTCTCCGAAAGTATAGATAGGCAAATAAGCTCACGACTGATGTGACCTGTCCCGAATTTAGGTTCCAGTGGACAAAGTCAAGACCAAAGGAACAGAGGCTTTACAATTAGTTGGGCAGGGCCTTTGTAGTCGGAGCGGATACGGGGCGATTAGGGATTCCGTTAATGGAGTCGACCCACATATTCCATCAGCCTTGCTCCCTGTGATCTGCACCTTCACATGGGTTCTAGACAATGGTTACTTCATTCCTTGGCTCTACAAGCTAGCACTCGCCCGCATAGTTAGGTGCAGGGACAGTTAGTCGCAGGGATATTCGGCGGAGAAAGCTTCAAAGTTTAATAGGGGACTCGAATATCCAGCACCGGCGCCGAAGGCGATGCCGCCACCAAAGGCCCACACCTGATCACACGCTGTGCGCATCGTCGCACATGTCGCCAAGCTTCCAGGGATGCTATTTAATAGTCGTTCCCCATGTCTCATATAGTTATCTAGTCTGCGCCTCTGCTTCACAGCCACTTTCCCTTCAGCACCTGCACCGCAGAGGTAGTCTTTCTAGATCATCCAACTCGAGCAATGGCAACAAACAAGCGGGAGACCACGGCCTGATCGCCGGGAGCGGCCTCACCGGCCTCACCCTCGCGTTGGCACTGCAGGACCTCGGCGTCCCTTACCTCCTTCTCGAGGCCTACGACAGCTGCACGCCCAACGTGGGCGCCAGCATCGCCCTCCAGCCTCAGGGGCTGCGTATCTTTGACCAGCTGGGCCTGCTCAAGGACATCGAGGCCATCTACCAGACCGTGACCAGTATGAGGAGCGTGGATGGAGACACGTGAGTGCAGACAAGGGTACCTGGCTCAATTGGTGCCCTTGTTGAACTCCTTCGCCCCAGGGTGGACATGATGGATCACTGGAGAGAGGCTGACCAGAGCACACATCGATTCTCAAGTGGCAAGTCGCACATGATCGATCACATGGACATATTAAGGGAGCGGCATGGGTACGATACTGGTTACTTCAACCGATACGATCTACTGTGTGTGCTGCATAAGCACATCCGCGAGAAGGAGCGCCTCCTCGTAAACCAAAAGGTTGTCCGCATCGACAACTACGACGACAAGGTTAACGTCCAGACCTCGGCAGGGGATGTATTCGAGGCGCAGATCATTGTGGGCGCCGACGGCGTGCGCTCGACAGTCCGGGAGGAGATGTGGAGGAACGCTGAGGCGGCGGGTGCCGTACCCGCCGAGGACAAGAAAGGTGAGTGAGACCGGCCTGCGTCTATTTCTTGGGTCATACTCACTCCTACAGAGAAAATAGCATACTGAACTGGATCCCGCAGAAAGCATTTGTGACTGGGCCACCTGCTTTGGTATCTCCACGTACGGAGCTTCCCTACCCCGTGGCGAGGTTGGCAGCGTTGTGGGTGACGGGTACAACGCCGGATGGATGGTTGGTAAAGATGGCCGTTGCTTGTACGTCTTTCCTAGGCTCAGTCACACTCGACTTGCGTGAATTTTCGCCCCTGGAATGGCTCAACCCCACGCATAAGCTAATCACCGTCGTCGATAATAGCACGTTCTGGACATTTCGGCTGCCCCGAGAGACCCGCAAGATCACTCATGCCAGCATCCCTCGGTTCTCACAGAAGGACCACGAGCGCGAGATTGCGCGTGCCAAGAAACTCCTCGCCAACGTGCCGAGGAAGAACGGGCTCCACATACATTTCGACCAGCTATACGACGGCAGAGACCCGGTGCACTGCGGTATTACGGCCCTACCACATTTTGCTCTGAAGAAGTGGCATTTCGGCCGCATAGTGGTTATCGGGGAGTACGTCACCAGCCCGCCTCAACCTTCTCTCCTGTCTCTCGGTCCGTATTCAGGCCGACTGCTTCAGTGGCTAATCACTTTGGCAGCTCCGCACACAAGTTCAACCCGCTCCCCAGCCAGGGCGGCATGAACTGCCTGGTCTCGGTGGCCGCGCTCGTCAACTGCCTCCAAGACGCCCTCGGCGACAGGCTCAAGAGCTCGCCAGTCTGGGGGATGGCCCCGCTGGACGAGGCCTTCACCAGGCTCGCCGAGACGCGCTCCGAGAAGGTGTGGTCGGCCGTCGAGGAGTCCGAGGACGCCATGAATCTGATGGGCTGGGGCAGCGGCTTCCAGAGGATCCGCTACAAGGTCCTGCTGCCGCTCCTCCCTAGGTCCGCGCACGCCGACGGCGCCACCAAGGTGATCCGGGTCGGCAACGCGCTCAAGGGGTGGGATATCCCCGACGTCCCGCACTCTGTGGCGTACGAGGACGAGGAGGTGCGGGCGGGGAAGAAGGGTTCTTCTGCTGGTCTCTCACCCGCGGCGGTGTTGCTGACTGCAACTGTGGCGGCCATTGGGGGCATCGTTGCGATGAGGGGGTTGCAGAAGCACCCTGAGCTGCTGGCCAGCGGTTGGAAATCATTGCAATTTTTTACTGCTTGAAATGTCTGGAGCGGTTGGATGAGAAGCACCCTCCCGGTCTCTCTATCAACATTATTAAGGAGAAAAACCGGGTCCAGGAGATTGTGGAGATTGTTGCCGTAGTTTGATATACCTCATTTCTTTATATAGTACCACTAGAGGAGTTGTAACACCATAGATATCACTTGATACCACTTATAATTGTAGGTACAACATGATGTAAAATTCTTAGATACCTATAATTTAATAGAATGACAGTGTGATGAGTATTGCAACTCAGCTTGCAGTCCTCTCCCCAACCCAGAGACGCTTGTAGCAGCTCTAAGTGACCTCTCAGGTCCATAGACAAGATGACCGACGTGCGTTAGTGAATGACACACATTCGTCAGTGATTTTCACAGGACGAAGCTGCATACGCAGAACTAGTGCTGTCGCCGACAGATGCCGCCAAGACAGTTCCAAGCACGCATTTTATGTCAACTGGTCCTTCTTCGGGATCCTTGCATTTACACTATTTGTCGCTAGATTTGACCACTGTACTATTCGAGCCAAAGTGACGCCACTCGTGCATAATACACGTAGTACCTGTAACGTGACAGTATGAAATGGCGCCAGCCACGCAGGACGGACGTGGAGTACAGCATGAAACTCAACGATAGCTATTGGCGGTTCCAGTCCTCACAATCCCCGGGCTGCAGCAGCAGGTGGCCATGTTCCTGAAGTCGTGATAAGGACAAAGTGACAAATAAAACAGGCGAACGGTGGCGGCCCCCGGCAAAGTGCCGTCAAACACATTACGTATCAATCCTACCTCATACTACCTCACCTACTCAGGTAGTACGGAATCCAAGCAACTACAAATGTAGCAGTGGGGCCGGATAGGTGGGCAACAACCGGCGCACGCTCGCTCATTCGCCCCAGCCCAGCCAGGGCCATCCGGCCCCGAATCGGTGCCGTGCGGGCCGTCCCACACATCTGCGGGCGCTTGCTTGGACGGCCGCGACTGAGTGGACTACCATGCAAGCGCGCGCCCTGGATTTTGCCCCGGCGTTGTATTCGAGATTGCTTTGTTTCACACTGCATAGCAATCTGGGGTTCTTGATTTGACATATCGGGCGGCCGGGTGCCTTCGCTCTCCCGGTGCTCGGCCAGAGCTCGGAAAGTTGTACCATACCACAGCCTTGTGGACTTGTGGAGGGAGAGGGAAAATACGGGTATTTCACTTTGGAACTGGATTCTCCCGAAGGAGATTTACCGTTTTAGAAAGTCTACTTGGATTCACTACAGAGTGGATAGCATCCGCAGCACTTAGTCATGAGCAACTATATTCTTTGTACTCGTAGTTCCTCGAATAATCTGAGGGGTAATGAGGACCACGTGTCACAAAAACGGAGTCAAGCAGTTCTCATGTTCCGGCTAAAATGGGAAGGTAGAAACAAACGAGTGGCTCATTCCGTACCACTGTACCGCCATTGGACTCAGGCGTGGCCACACTGCAGTAGACGGCCTCGCTTCCGGTCTACGGTTGCGTTCAGGGTGACAAGGAATATTCATCTGGGACCGAGCGACTGCACAGGTACATACTATGGTCAACCCAGGAAATAAAACCCCCTAGTCATGTCACTCGGAGCCCCACATTGCTGATCCCTACCCAATTTGTATACCAAACTATAGCCTGATTCTCACCACTTCGTGTGCCAACCGTCTGCTGCAATTACGTCCTTGCAACGCTCTGGCATACTTGCAAGAAGCGTCTCAATGAAGCTATCGTCAATTTGTTCCCAGGCTTCGCGTACCCATTGCCGTAGCTGGTCATACGAGGGCTTCTCGATATGCCCGTACTGGTCTTCAATATAATCCTTTATCCGGCACCAAATTGTCTCTATTGGGTTGAGGTCTGGGCTGAACGGCGGCCATACCATTATCGTTACTCCTCTTTCTTGCAAGTCCTCAAGTGTACCCTTTGCAGTATGGGCTCGGGCGCCGTCTTGCATGAGAATAAGCTCCGTTTGTAGTTGGCGCCGGCACATCGTGATCCAGCCATCGATGAGAGGGACTGTGTGTTGACGATATGTTTCCTCTGTTATAGTGCCCCATTCCTTTTCCCAGAAGAGGCAGGGCCCCTTCTGATGGCCAGGGACGCCTGAAAAACAGGCCCAGAACATCCAGCCGCCCTTCCGTTGGTGTTTTTCGACGATACAATCAGGGTGCCAAATCTCGTCGACTTTG
Organism: Diaporthe aspalathi; assembly: GCA_001447215.1. Classification (NCBI taxonomy): domain Eukaryota; kingdom Fungi; phylum Ascomycota; class Sordariomycetes; order Diaporthales; family Diaporthaceae; genus Diaporthe; species Diaporthe aspalathi. The sequence goes on from LJJS01000697.1 coordinate 41,734, forward strand.
CGGGTTACGTATTGCTTCCGATGGGGCCCTCCAGTCACCCACGTTTCGTCGGTCCAGAGAACCTTCGCCCACTGCTCAGCAGTCCAATTCTCGTGGTCCCTAGCCCACGCAAGGCGTGCCTGACGGGTCTTCTCGGTGATGGGTGGTTTTCGTCGAGCAACGTAGCGTTTGTAGCCAAGGCGGCGAAGCGTTGAACGTATGCAATAAAAGCTAACTTGAATGCCGATAATTATGATCGAGAGGAGGGATAGATGGGCCCACGAGGCCCGACGACCTAGCTTCGAGCCAGTAACGTATGTAATTAGGCGTTGAGATTGCTCGTCAGTCAGTACAGGGGGCCTCCCACGCTTGTCCCAGTGGGTATCGTCGTCGGTTGATCGGAGGGCATAGCGAATTTGAGAGGGCGTAAATCGCTTCTCGCAGCGGTGATAAATCTCGGTTCGGGACAACTTCCCTTCGAAATGGAGGGTCCGGATAAGCTTCTTATCGTCAGAGGTCAGTTGACGTGTCGAATAGCCCTTCGGGCGTGCCATTTTGAGGGCGACGACGAGGTTGGCGATAGAGGCAAGTTGCTTTTCTTTTCGAGTGCTGACGAGAAAATTTCTGTTAGGCGGGTGGGCCAGAAGTTCGTACTACACCAGAATTAGTATGGTGGCGGAAACAGGGGCCCCTGACGGTACAAAGCAGGGGGGTAAAAATTACGCCCCCAACCATAGTA
>LJJS01000698.1:0-10042 GCA_001447215.1 Diaporthe aspalathi
CTTATATAATTAAGGAGTGTTTACTCCTTTTCTTATATAAATTATATTAGCGCTAGTAGTATTATCACGACCCTAACAAAAATAGGAACAGCGATTAGTTTTGTAAAAAAAACAACCCCACTTAACTAATACACCGGCTAAACAAACAATATAATAAAACCCAGCCACTAGTATCTAACTATAAATTACCTAAACTAAAATCACTTAAATTATTAGCTTTAATATAAGCTAAATAAGTTGAATAAATTACTACAAATTATTAAATTACTGATAAACCTAATAAGCTAAATAAACTATAATTAAAAAGATAAACTATATAAAAATACACTTATTACTAGTAAAAAGCATTAAAATAAAACAGCTTTTTAGCAATTAATTTAAATATTTACTACAAATAGCTTTTAGCAGCTAGTAATTATTATCAGTTTACAATATTACTTAACCATTACCGCCTAACTATATATCTTAAATATGAACCCCAATTAGCAGGTTTAAAAAACTTAAAAACTTTAATTATTACAGGCATTAAGCTATTAAAATTAAAGCTATTTTTATTAATAATCTAATTTAATACTATTAAATATTATATATAAGTGCCTTTGCTATATAAGTTAATGTTTATAAATTAATAGCAATTACTAATATAAAGTTTTATTTTTTTTAATCTATTATAATATATATATATATATATTGTTTTTGCTTTAAACTCTTTAAAAACAATTATTTAATTACAATTAATAATATAATATAATTTAACTTAATATATATAAATTAAACTAATTAAATATAATAAATATATTATTTATTAAAAAATAAAGCTAATAAAGTTATAATAGTAAAAATAAATTATAAATATAACTTTTAAATTTAATTAAAAGCAATAGCAATATTCCGCTTTAAGTGCTATAGTAAAAGAATTGCGTTATTTAATATAAATTAAATATTTAAAAGATTTAAAATAAAAGCGCTTTATAAAAACGTATTTTTAAAATAATAATAATAAGCTTTTAATAACTTTTACATTTAAAAAACTATATATATATATATATATATATATTATAAATTATTACAATTTTATAATATTATAAATTTTATAATAAGATTATTTATATATTTAAAAAAAAAGATTTTAAAAAGTATTTTTTACAAATTTAATTTTTAAATTGTAATAAATAAAGTTTTATTATTAAAAGAATAATAGTTTTTAATATATTAATATTATTTAAAAGGTTAATAAATTTATTATTAAAAGTATATTTATTTCATTTTCTGTTAAATATTAATTTAATTATAATTATATTAAGTTTAAAAAAGTAAATCAAAATATTAAAATATTAAAATATTTATTTTCTTTTTTAATTATTTTTTTAATAATTATTTTATTAATAAAGTGTATTAATTTTAATATTTAAATTATAAAGATTATAATATAATTATTATTGAATTTTAGATTTTAAATTTATTAAATATGTTTTAAATAATATTATTAATTAAAAAGCTTATAATATTTTATAATAATAATAATATTTTGTTTTTTAAAAACTAAATACTTTATAAAAAAAATATATTTGTAATTTTAATTAAATATTTTTAAATATTAAAGTTGTAAAACGTTTTATTTTTATTTTTATATTTAAATAATATAAATACTATATTAATATTATAAGCTATATTTATAAACTTAATAATAAGATAATTAAAAATACAATAATTAAAAAGGTTTAAATTTAAATACATTATTTAATTTTTAAAAATTAATGGTTATTTTGTAAAATAATTAATTATTATAATTCTTAAATTTAAATATTTATAATAATGACTTATTTATTTTATATTATTTTTTTAAATAACTATTTTTTAAAAATATAAAATTAAAATAAAAGATATAATAAAATTAATTAAGCTTTTTTTATTAAAGTTATTCTTAATAATTTTAATTATAAAATAATAATTAAAAATATCTTTTTAATAATAAATATAAGTTTTATTAAAAGAAATATAATATTTATATAAAAGATTTTAAATTATAAAAGATTAATTAAATTTAATAGTAAAACTTAAATAATTATAAAGTTTAAATATAATATAATAAAAATAAATAAAGATATATCAATAATTAAAATAAAGATTTAAATTAAAACTAAATATTAGAATTTTAATTAATTAAATTAGTAAAAGAATATTAAAAGGTTTAAAAGTTTTAATTTGCTATTAAATTATAATTATTAAACATTTTAGCTTTTAAATATATTATATTATTAAATAAAATATTTAATATAAAGTTTAAACTAATATAACTATATTTAATTAATTTATATTATTATTTTAAATTTTAAATTTATATAATTTAATTATTTGTAATAAAATATATATATTTATTAATTTAATATATTTTAAAACAAATAATGTATTAATTATTTATTATATGATATAAATCTGTATTATTTTAATTTATTATAAATTGAAAACTTATAATATTAAATTATTAAAAAGTCTTTTTTTGAAAAAAGTATTTATTTAAAAAGAAAGTTATAAATAACTTTAATTTTAAATATAACGTAATTTAAAATCATTATATTATAATAATATATATATAATTATACTATTAATACTAAAGCTTATATAAATAAATTAAATAAGTTATTATAAGTTATTTTAAGTATATATAATATAATTTAAAATCTTATAATTAAAATATTATATTTATTTATTTTAATAGCTTTTTAATATAATTTAACATAATATATAATATATATAATTTTATTATAATTATACTTATTTAATATAAATAAAATATAATTTAATATAATTTATAATTATTAAACTATTTTAAATAATAAATATTTAAAATTTATAAAAAGGTTTTTAATAAAAACGATTTATTATAATAAAATTATTTATTAAAAGTATAAATAAATAAAAAGCTAAAAAAGAAAAGGTAATTTATTAAATTATTTAAATTCTTTAAAGTATTATATATATAAAAGTATTAAAATAAACATTTTTTAATTTTATATTAATTTATAATTATTTTAAATTAAAAAGTTAATTAAATTTATTATTTTAAATTTATTTTTCAATATATAAAATAATTATATATTTTCTTATTTTACTTATAAATAAAACGTAATTATGTTTATTAAATTTAAAATATTAATTTAATATATTATATTTTAAAGGTTATTTTATATAATAGAAAAAGCCTTTTAATTTTATTTCAATATAATTAATAATAAAGTAAAATATATTATAAAAATAATTAAAATAATATTTACATTTTAAAATAATACGCTATTAAAATTGAAAATATAAATTATATAATATTTATAAAAGTATAGTTTAAATTATATTATATTAAAAAACAAATATATATTATAATATTTTAAATTATGTATATAAAGCTTTATTTAAATTATATAAATGTTTATTATTTTAATATTATAAAAAATTAGCTTTTATATATATATATTTTTATATTTATTATTAAACCTTTTTATTTATTATAATAAAATATATAATAATATTATTAATTTAATAAAACTTTATAAAATAATTATTTTATTTATAATTTTGAATTACTTAATATATTTATAAACTTATTTAATCTTAAATTTAATTTAAGGATTAATATATATATTAATATAGCTTTATTTTAAAATTATATAATAAAAATTGTTTTTTAAATATAAGGGTTATTAAAAGCTTATTATTATTTTTAAAACGTCCTTTTTTATTAAATTATAGCTATTTTATTAATTATATTTAAAGCTTTATTTTATAATTTTTAAATATATAAAATAATAGCATTTAAGTTAATATTAGGTTATAAAAGTTAAATAGTTATTATTTATAATAATATATTATAAGGTTAATTACTTTTTATTTATTATTATTATTTATTTTATTAAAGTAATAATATTTAGTTTAACTTAATGAACGAATTAAAAAAATATAAATAGTTTATATAATAAAACTTTAATATATAAAATAAGTTAAATAAATTAAAATTAATAATTAAAACTAATTTATTAAAGTTTTAATAAAGTTTTAATTTTATTAAAATTAAATTTATTTTAAGCCTTTTATTTTTTAATTTAAAAAACTTATATTTTGCTTTATTAAATTTAAAGTTATTTAATTATATAAAATCAATATAAATTTAATTATTTAAATTTATAATATTTCTTTTATCATTTTAAATCTTTATTTTATATTTATTTTATATTAAAACCTTTTCGCTAAATTATTATTTTAAACATTTTACTTTTTATATTTACTTATGTTTTTGATTTAAAGCTTTTTTATTTTATTAAATAATATATATATATATATATATATTATTTTATAAACTTTATATTTATTTAATAATTATAAATAGTTTATAAAGTTTATAAACACACTTTTAAATTTATAAAATGAAATTATATCAAATAAATTATTAATTATTATTATTCTTTTATTTTTTTTAAAAACTATAAATTATATTTATATAATTCATAAAATAATATAAATTATTTAATTAATATCTTTATTATTATTTAAAATAGAATAAAAAATATAATATAAAAGAATAATTATAATAATATTAATTTTAAAAGTTATTATTAGCTAATTTATAAATATAAAAACTTTTATTTTAATAATTAAAAAATATAACAAAGAAAACTATAAAATATTTAAAAAAACATTTAAAATTAGCCTTATATATTATAATAAAATAAATATTATTAATAAAAAATAAAACTATTAAAATATTTTAATAATAAAATTAATTAAATAGGTTTTAAATTTATTAATTTTAATAATAGTTTATATATAATAAAAGTTAATATTAGTTTAAGTATTATAAATTATAATTAATTTATTAATAAAGCGTTAATTTAAAAAAATAAGCTTATATCTTTTAAAATAAAAATACTTTAAAATAATATAATTTATATATATATATAATTTGAAAACCTTTTATTTTAATATCTATATTATAAATATTTAATTATTATTATCAATTATAATGAAAATAAAAATAAAAATAATTTAAATAAAAAACAATTATTAATATATAAAATAAAAAGATTTAAACTTAAATAATTAATATTTGAAAACTTAATTATTAAATACTAATTATTAAAATAAAATTATAAATTATAAATAATATTTAAAAAATTATATTATTTTTAATAGTTTATTAATAAATAATAATTAATTAAAAATATTATAACATAGCTGATTGGCAGTCCGTTCCAGATTCAGCTGTAATTACGTTCCATAGGTTTGATTTACGTGCACTGGGTCAAATTCTATTGTGTTGCTGGTCTCGCAAAGCAGGCCAAATGATTGTTTTCGAAGGGTTTTAAAACAAAATGCTTTGAGAGACGGGACTTTATATTGGTAATTGCTATTAATTTTATTTATACAGGCTTTAAATTACATAAGAAAAGTACTTGCATATAGTGCTTAACGGTGTTAAACTAAGTTGCTTTAACTTAAATAAAAGCCGTTTAATGTTAAACTTAACAGCGCTAGCGCTAACATAAATTGTATATAAAATAATAGCTTTTAAATTAATACTAGTTTATAAAGAATTGAATAGTTAGTATTTAAAGCAATATATTATAAACCTAATTACTTTTAATTTACTATTATTTTCTATTTAATTAAAATATTAATCATTATTTTAATTTAATAAAACATTTAAAAAATATAAATAATTTATATAAAAATATTATAAATAACTTTTATTAAATCTTTTTTAATAAAATATATTATATTATTATATATTCTATAAAACGTTTTAATAATTATAATTTAATTAATTTAAATTACTATTTTAAAAGAATATTATTTCTTTTAATAATTATTAATTTTAATATTATGTTATATATTGTTTTAATTTAAGTTTATTTATTTATATTTTATTTTATTATTTAGAATTATAATATTTATTTTATTTAATTAAATATTAAAATACAGTTTTATTTAATTTAATTTAATAATGTTATCTATTTATTATTATTTTTAATTATTTAAAATAAGTTATATTTTATAATTTTATAAATTATTTATATTTAATGTTAAAAATATATAATTTTATATTTTTATAATACTTTATTTATTTATTTATTTAATACTTTTTTAAAATTTAAAAATAAATCTTTTTTTATTATTTAAATTTATTTATTTTTATTTTGTATATCTTATTATAAATAAACTTATAATTAATAAATTTAAATTATTAAATAAATAAAGTATTTTATTAAAATATTAAAAAATATTACTTTATTGTTTATAAATTAAAATAAAATATTTTATTTATTATGTATAAAATATTATTTTAATTATTTAATAATTAATTAATATTTTATAAATATAAATAAATATTATTTAAATATTCTTTTAATATAAAATTTAATTCAATAATATTTTAAATATTTAATAAAATTTTATTATAATAATTATAATGAAATAAGTTTATATACTAGTATTAATTTTAAATTAACTTTATTTATATTTTTAAAAACTATATTTATATTAAATTTAAAAATAAATACATTATTATTATTTATATTATTAAGTAAAATTTAAAACTTTTTAAAACATATTATATATTATTAATAATAATTAAATCTTATAATTATTAAAATTAAATTAAAATATAATTGTATTTAATTATATTAATTTACATATTTCTAATATTTATATATTCTTTAAAATATATAATATAAATTAATAATATATTAATTAAAATTATATATATATTTAATATTAAATTTATATTACTTGATATAAATATTTTAAAAATATTATTAAAAATAAAATTATTTATATTTAAAAGTTATAATATTTAAATAATTTTAAATTTAATATATTATCCTTTTTTAATTTATTATAATTTTATAAAGTATTTTCTAAAATAATTATTGTATTTTTAAATCTTTTTTAATTTTATTTTATTTAATTTTAAATATAAAATAATAGTGTAATAAATTCAAGTAATTATTATAAAAAATCGCTTAATAGAGCTTTAAAAGGTCCTGTAGCGCAGTGGTTTAATGCGCTGGGTTCTTTTTACGCAATTTTGAAAAATCTTGCAAAGGTCGCAAGTTTGATTTCTGCCAGGGCCTTTAAACCAATTACTATTTCAAGCTTAGCAACTTACCCACTATTAAAAAAAGTACTAGAAATCCCGCTATAGCCGGCAACTTTTATTTTAATTATTATTTAAATAAGAATTTATATTAAATTTATATAATAAGATTATTGTTTTATTTTTTATATTAATTTAGGTTATTATTAATTTATTATTTTTATTTATTATTATTATTTAATTTAGCAAAATATATTAAAAATTAATTTTTATTAAAATTTATAAAGACTTAATAAATAACCTTTTTTAAAATATATTTAATAAAAAAAACATTTAAAAAATATCATTTAAAACTTAAAAATTAAAAACTATTACTTAAATTCTAAATATAAATTAAATTTAACAGTACTTTTTATTATAAACAAAATCTAACAAATTAATAAATTATTAAGGAATTTAATTTCTAATACGTTATTAAATATAATAAATAATAATATTATAAATATTAATAATAATTTTAATAATAGTTTTAATAATAATTTTTAAAAACATTATTTAAAATTTATTATTTAATAATATATTTAAAGAATTAAAAATAATTATAACATTATATATATAAAAATAATAACTTAGCGCTTTCTAGCGCTTAGGTGCTAAAGCTTTTAGCAGGCAAAAGGTTATATAACTATTTAAAATAGCTTTTATAACAAAAAAAAAGTCTTTGCAGCTTTTGCTGCTTTTTTATTTTCTTTTATACATTAATAAAAAACCTATTAACAAATATTATTTATATAATAATAAATCATTCAATTAATAATATAAAAAGCTTTCAAGTAATAAAATGTATTTATTTTATTTTAAAATAGCTTTTTTAAATGATTTATTATTTATTTATTTCAATTAAAATTATTTTTATAATAACTAATTATTGACTAATATTTTAATTAAATAAGATTTAAAATAAAATAAAGTTAATTAAATTATTAACTTATTTCTAAGGCCCTATAGCGTAATAGTTAAGCGCCTGGCTTTTTTTTATAAAAAAGCGTTAGTTTAAATCTTGCTAGGGCCGCTGGGATTTCTTTTAAAAGTTTTTTATTTAACCGCTGGCGCTAGGTTTAGCGTCCTTACCCGGTATTATAATAAAAGCTATATATAAAATATTTAAAAGAATTTATTTAAAATTAATAAATTAAATATTAAAATTTTATAATAGTTTTAATTTTAATTTTATAAATAACTTTATTATAAAAGGTTTATAAATAAATTAATATATAAGTTTTATAATAGTTTTAATTAGTTTATATAAAAAGCTTTATATATATATAACCTATTTTGTTTTTTAATATTAAAATAGCTGCAAGTTTTAAATAAAAGAAATAGTAATTTTATTATTAAATAATTGCTAAATATTATTTTAAAAAAAAGGCAGTTTTAAAAATAATTTTATTAAATTGTTTTTAAAAAAGTAAAAAAAGAAATATAAATATTAAATTAAGGTTATATTAATTTAGTAAATTAAAATATAATAAAAAAAGCTTTTTAAAAAACAGGAAATATAGTACTTTTTACCTGGCTTTTATTAAGGTGTTTAGGCGCCTTGGGCGCTTAAATATTATAGAAAAGGAACGGTTTTTCTAATACAAGGGAATTGCAAAAGGACTATATATTAATAAGCGTTTTTAGCTACCTAGCTTAGCTATTAAAACAGCGAAAATAAAATTATTATTATTATTACTATTAACTTATTTTTAAAATATATAAAATATAAATATTTTTATTAATATATTTCTTTTTATAAAATAATTAATATTAAAAAGGATCTATTATAATATATATATTATTAATTTACAAAATTATTTAAATAATTGTTTTAAATTACTTTTAAATAATTAGTTTCTTAAAAATAATTATCTTTTATTAAAAAACTTTATTTTATTTTTCTTATTTTAATATAAACTTAAACTTAAATTATATTAAATTTATATTAAATATATAATATATATTTAATTAAAATAGCTTATATAAATTTAAAAAGAAACCTACTAAGCAGCTTTTAAATAAGAAAGTTATATAAAAAAGTATTTAATAAAAAAGTTTAAACTTTATTAAACAAAATCAGCCCTTAAACAAAAGTTTATAAATATAATATTATATGCTTTTAAAAACTATTTTTTAAATTATATACTTTAATATTATTTTTTAAACTAAATTATTTAATATAAAAGATAAAAGGAAATATAATAATATAGCTATATAAGCTATATTAAAAGTTTAAAATGCATTTTAAATTATGTTTTTACTATATTTTATTTTTACTTATTTTAATTTTTACTTATTTTAATTTTTTCCTAATTCTTTTTATAATCCCGTAGCGCAATAGTCTTCCGTGCTGGGTTGCCCTTTAGCAATTTAAAAAATATGCAAAAGGCGCAGGTTTGACTTCTGCCGGGGCCTTTAAACTAATTACTATTTAAGCTTAACAGCCTACTTATTATCTTAAACTACTTATTATACTTCTATTATAATTAATGCTTTTTATTTCAAATATTGCTTAAATAAAGTTTTATATTAAAGTTATATAAAATAAAGTGTTTTTTATTTTTATATTAATTTAATTAAATATTAAATTATTATTTATATTTATTGTTTTTTTATTTTTTTATTATAATTAATAATAAAAAATATATTATAATTATAATAAGCCTTTTATAAATTTAAAGTTTTTAATTTAACTTTTATTAATATTTATAAAATTAATTATTATTAAAAAATGTTTAATATTTATTAAAAGTATATTAAAAGCTTATATAATATTAATTAATTATATTTATATTTATAATACTTTTTATATATATTTTAAATTATTATATTTTTAAGTTTTATAAAATTTAAAAAATAAAAATATTAATTAAATAAATTAAATAAATTAAATAAATTAAATAAATTAAATAAATT
>LJJS01000699.1:0-65938 GCA_001447215.1 Diaporthe aspalathi
TGCGCCACTACCTGATATGCGCCACTACCTGGTAAACCACGTTATTCTTCTTTGTGCAGGCTCTATAACTATGCAACCCAGACTTTATGTATATTGCCTGTCTGAACTCAATTAAGCAACGTCAACAGAGCTAAGTCCTTATAATCATAAGCAGAAGACTACTTTAACAAGCAGGCAAGTATTATGTTGCAAAATGGATAATTCATTTATGTATGGGGCGATAAGAGACGGAACAAAGCAAAGGCATTAAGGCCAACTTCCAAGGTCAAATGCATGCCTTAATACCTATGGGCAGTGTAGAGAGGAACAAATGCTTGCTTGCCCACTTTTCTTATAGTGATCCCTGCGTGTCACAATCTTCATCCATGCTTGTTTTGTAAATCAAGACAGCTTTATATTCAAAGCATCAATTTTGAAGGTGGCGATGACATACCCACAAGTCGGTTAACATTTGGATGCTCTTGGCAGAACACCGCTTGTACTAAGGTTTAAAATAATCAAACCGGTAATCGTACAGTACCATATCCATAAAAGAGCGTGAAATTTATAATATCTATCAAAGATGGTTTCTAAGTCTCAAATATGGTCGAGCGGGCCTGGAATCTTCCACCAGGGAGGACCAATCCCTTGAATCCCGTCTACCTCCTTCGAGAGTTATACGCTGTGTTGCAGAAGCATTGGGTGTCAATCTGGCCCAAAGCCTCTCTCCTGTACCTTCGTAAGTTGCGCTGTCTTTGAAGCTCCTGATGCTTGAACCGTTGTTGCGCTCAGTCTAGCCCGCCTGGGCTCGTTCCTCAGCGCCTAGCTTCATCTCCATTTTCTGCCGCCCTCCTTAGCCGTGCATTCTTCGTCTTGCGTCTTTCGGCGCTGATCTCAGCTGCTTTGAGTGCCAGTCCAGACATCGTGGCCTTCCGAAGCTCTTCCCGTTCACGTTCTTCGTTTTCTTTGGCGAGCCGTCTTGCCTCGACTCCTCCGGCGCGCCTGGTCTGGCTCACTAATCCGACATCCTCTGCCAGGAATTCTTGCTCCAGGGAGTTGAAGGACTTATCCGAGACTCTGTTACCGGTGCTGTTATTATTGTTGTCCTGGGAAGTGCCCGTGGCCGAAGCCAAGGAACCGCGGGAGGGCGAGGTCTTCTGGCCCACATTAGGAGTCCCTTTGTTGAGACGGTGAGGTCGCACTGCCACGGTTTCGGGAAGTCGAACTGTCTTGTGGTGTGGATGGGTGAGAAGTCGAGGTGCCCGATCCGCGTGTAGGAGTAGTCGTCCAATCCTTGGGAGGCGTAGCGTGTTCGGTGGCTTGACGCTCCTTGCCTTTGGGGGTACTCGGGCGAGCATTGTGCTCCGAGTTTGATCCCGTCGATTTGAAATAGTAGGAGAGAGCACTGTCAACACTGCCCTGGGACAAAGTCTTCTTATCGGACATGTTGATAGGTTGAAAGGGTATTGAACGGAGTGAAGTTGATGCTAAGATGTGGTACAGTCTCAAGTGCTTGGGCTTTGGTAGCGGAATGCGTCTTGGGAAAATGAGTAAAACGTAGATGGCAAGGATAGCGCCAAAGATGGACGATGGATTTGAGTAGGTCTCTGTTTTTAAGAATCGTCAAGTCGCCTGCGATATGAGAATCTCGACGAATGCTTGGTCTTGTAGTGAGGATGATAGGCTTGTGGTAGTCTAGAAGCAGGAAAATGGCAATGAAAAGGTCTGAATAAGTAGGAAAAGCTATAAGCCAATTTATTGTTTAATGTGTTGGATTCTGAGGATATGCCATGCTTGGAACTGCGTTCTCCGTTGTGCTTTAATACTCCCAAGGTCTCCAGTGCTCCCATACTTGGGAAACGCAACACACGACTGTGCCGCAACTGATTCTAAAATAACAGCAGGACAAGACAGACGGGCCGCGGGTCATCTCCAAACACAGTCGAATGCCCGGCCTTTGGGCACTACAAGACAGGACCCAACCAACATCACTGGTCTTGAATGTGGCACACTTGAATCCTTCGAATTTTGGGCCCATGGCCCGAATTTATGCCGGTGTTCTCACGGAAGACTTCATATGTCAGGTTTTTCAGCTCCACCTGGCTTGATGTCAACACGTACCTCTGGGAACACGGGATAAGATTCAACCACAAGCACGTGCGCCGTCCATCTCATCTCTGAAAGTTAATCGTATGCATCAGTGAATAGCTATCTTCTACTACAAAGCGCGGCTCTCGGCGCGAAGTCGTCCATGCTCAGCGATAATAGAAATAATATTGATGTCCTGGTGCTGTTGATCACACTCAAAAGGTGATCTAGTTACCTTCGTGCATTAAAGTGAGCCTCATCAAGAATGCCAAATACTGTCCCTTCCGTGGCCCCCAGATTAGGCTCCAGCTGTGGAGTTGAAGGGCCACAGACCTGTGGTCGCAGCATTTCATGGCCCTTCGATCTGGTGAAAGCAAATGGTGTCCACAATAAAAACGCATGCAAGTGCACTGTTTTTTTTGTGCTCAAATTTGCGTGTAACGGGCGAACGCTGAGCCAACCAACAGGACGGCTTGGAAAGTGGCCTGTGGCGCAAAAATCGGTTGACCTGTCACGCCATAAACGATGGCAAGTAACCAGCGCCTATGGCCATTTCATGGTATCGAGTCAGTCGAAAAATGTGCCACCTGGTTGCTGATATTTGCAAAAAATAGACACACTGTTGGTTCATTCGTATTGTTGCTCCAGGCCGCATAGCCTCGCTTCTGTTTTCGGGAACGGCTCGACTTTGGTGGGCGATTGGTAGCGCACGGTTTGCCAAGCAAGTGGCCACCGCTGTGGCCGGGAAGCCATCCATTTTTATCCAGGTTTCATTCCTCGTAGGCGACGGTCTGTTGGGTTGCTGAAAAGTGGGCACACCCTCCTGACCCCACGCGACGACACCTTGGCTTCTACCCAAGTAACTACAAAATCACTGACCGATACCTACCTCAGCACACCGAGCAAACATCTGTAGTTTTCTCTCAGATATTGGCTCACAGACCTGACTCTTTCGCAGACATTACTTATTAGCTTCTGTACCCCGACTCGGCCAGTTCTTTCCCCACACTCCTCCGATCTGCTTTGCCAGTCCGAATCGGGCATGTCTGTGACGAATATCTCAAGCGTGGGTCACGAAGACGATTCTAGCGATGACGACTTTGAGGAGGATAGGCAGTCTTTCGACCTGCTCGCCTGGGATCGGTTGGATAGCCATTGGGAGAAGACCTTTTCGTGGCTCCGTTACATGTCGACTTTGGACATGATCGGACGCGCAATCTCCAAGAAAGCCGAGATGCCAGAGAAAAGCGTCGAAGTACTTGGAGGGGGCACTGTGGGAAACTTCAACGTGGTATACCCCCTTCGCATGGAGGGCAACCCCCTTGAGCTGCTGGTCAGGATACCGATTCCTCACGTCACCCAGTTGCCTGACGAAAGGTATGCGGTGGAAGCTTGCGCCTCACGGTTCGTCAGACAGAACACCCTCATTCCAACGCCGACTGTATACTATCACGGCACCTCATCTGAGAGCCCTGATATTGGACCGTTCTTAGTCATGGACAAGATACCGAATAAGTGGTCCTTGTCTGAGGCCATCGCGAGGCCCAGGGACCCTGACTATCCCCGCGACCCACTCATGCTAGATATGAAGACGCCCAAGGAACGCATTTTGAAAGTCTACACCCAGGTGGCACCGTTGATGTTGCAGCTCTTGAGGCATCGATTCCCGCGCATCGGCTCGTTGACACAAACAGCCACGCGCTCATTCGCAATACAGAGCCGACCAGTCACAACGAACATGCAATCCATGCTTGCAATCGCCAACATCCCTATATCCGCCCTGCCCGCGAAGGACGACACATACCATTCTGCTGATGATTGGTACGCCACCTGTTGCAAAATGATCTGGGCCCCGCTCCTCTTCCAGCGGAATGATTTCGTCACCTCGGCGGACGACTGTCGGAACAAGTATGTCGCGCGCCAGATCTTCCGGCGCCTCGCCAGGGGAGGCAAGCTCTCGGTCTTCGGCTTTGAGGAAGACACCTGGTCGGAGCAGTCAAGGAAAACGAGGGCCGACCGAGCATCCGGGGGCAAGCGTTGTCCTGCCCCTGCTGGATCTGGCACGACTGCGTTCCCGCTGTGGTGCGATGACTTCCAGACCGGGAACATCTTGCTCGACGACAGCGACAACGTCACGGGGATCATCGACTGGGAGTTCACGTATGCTGCTCCCGCGCAGTTCTGCCTCGACCCGCCTTGGTGGCTGCTAATCGAGCCACCTGAAGTTTGGGTACTCGGTCTAGAAAGCTTCGGCGAAAGCTTCAGCAGGATACTGCCAATCTGGTTGGAAGCCGTAGAAGACATCGAAAGAGGAGCGGATCTTGCCAGCCATCACCTTCGGATGCCGTGGTCAGCGTATATGCGGCAGAGCTGGGAGACCGGCCGCTTCTGGCTAAATTATGCTGTTCGGAAGGGCTGGGCGTTCGACTCTATCTTCTGGAAGTTTCTGGACGAGAGATTCTTTGGCGAGAGACCGAAGGATATCACCAAGGAGGAATACTGGAGGTCCAGGGTAGACCTGCTGACTGAAAAGGAGAGGGCGGCGATGGAGCCATTCGTGGAGAGGAAGATGATGGAGTCAAAAGAAGGGATTCTTGTGGATGACTGGGATGACGATGAGGTCAGCAGGCGTTTCTCTGAGGTTTTTCTCGACAACTAAGACATACGTCTATGTAAGTCGTTTACAAATGCCTTCTCGCCACGATATTAGCCAATTTACTATTCCTTCGTTGCATTCATATCTAAGCTGATGATCGAGGGATACTTCCCTGCTTTACAACCCGAAGACTCCTATGTGTGTGCTTCTACTTCCTGTAGTGACTTCTTTCATGCGTAGCTCGGTCCACAACGCGGACCTCTACGGTACAGCTGGCATTTCTGGGTGCACACGGAAGTTTTTATATTGGTTGCAACAAATCTGACCCATATTCGGGGTTTTCTGATATATGTGAGATACATTCTCTAGATTACTTCACGACTCAGACCGCGTATTCATGTCCAGAGTTCCTGTCCAGTCTTTACTGCTAAAGTGTCCAGAAATGGCGTGAAGTCAGCTACTCCAAACGAGCGTGTCTTTTTAAACACTTCCCACTGCCCTCCCAGTGGCGAAGAACTCTTGAATGGCCGGAGTAAATAGACGCGAGGCAATCTTTTGTATCCTGACTGGGCCAGGACACTTGGCACCGCGATATGATAGTTTCCCTCAGGTGGAACCAGGACCATGATGCCGTTGGCCGGGGTACAGTTATCGATCCGCAGCCAAACCGGAGACCATGACGGAGGGCTCCTCATACCATACAGATAATCTGTATAGAAATCAGACAACGTGTCCAGGAGCTGGAACAGGTCCCTTGGGGCAGAGGGTCCTTGGTCCTGGCCCGGAGTCTCTGCTGCTGTTAGGGTTTTGCGGAGGATGGCAGTAGCTTCGTCACTCAGGCCGACGCCGCGCTTGAACATCGCCAGACCCTCAACCAACCACTCGAAGTCACATTCGAGAATACATCCTAGAAGCTGAGTATACCATGCATTCCAAGGTGAGCGTGGTTCCGAGCCTACTTTCTCCAACACCTGATGGCCCGCACACCCAAGGATGCCAATGCATTCGTCCAGGATCTTCCGGGCCCTACTCGTGAAGATGGCCTTCGGGCGTTGAATCGAGGCCGACGTCCCGACGAACATCATGTCGAGAATGAGCCTGTCGTCGTCGAATACGGGCGCGTGATCGAGCGGCGGGAAGCTTGCTGGGCCAAGACCCTCGCGAGGATCGCCCTTAACTGCGTATCGCATCCACTTGACCGTTGAGAGGCTCCTGCCAGTTATGGTGAGAATCGCTGCGTCCCGGGCTCCGAGGGCAATATGGTACAATATGTAAAGGCATATCTCCTCATCAATTTCAGCCGTGGGACCTTTGATGTAGATTCCAGTGTCCAAGATGTTGAGCGTGATGCTCAGTTTATCTGCGAAAATGCTCGCCTGATATTCGAATATCTCAGTGAACAGCCGCATGTAATGTGGAGGCTGTGCCGTGGTGAGGAAGTCTTCGTGCTGATAGACCAGCAGGATGCGCGGTCCTTTGCTGTTGCAGAGGCTGATCAGCTCCTCTGAAAGCGCCCTATCTTGCTCGTAGTGGATACGTAGTTGGGCCCTCTTGAGGAGACTGTTGATGCGGCGCCGCAGGAATTCCGCGCTAAATCGAACCACCCTCCTTTCTTCCGCCCCGGGCGGTTGTATCTCAAGTTGCGCCAAGAATATAGTGGTTTTGCTCATCAAAAACTCATGAGCACACCATGCCCTGGTGAACCACCTTGCCGAGAATATCTTTCGCATGACTTCGTAATCATGAGGTTGGAGCGTCTCACACTCCGTAGTGCTCTCGGCTTCACCACCGGTCCTTTCGCTCAACATCCAGCTATGAAGGACCTTCTCGTCCTGTGCGTCGAAGAGGACGTCCTCCAAGACGGCTACAACATGCCGTGCATTCCGATAAATCTGGTTCATAGATCCCACCGCCGCAGCTTTCTCGACTTCATCGCTCTGGTTGATACAGAGCTGATCGATCCAAACATCCTCGTTCTCTTGACGCTCAGCCATCAATGCCTCAAACATTGTCGAGGTTATAGGGCACTCGCACGGCCGGTTCATGGAGCACAGCACGTGAGAGGCCTTGACAGCCCAATCAGAGTTGTGCCAGCAGTAGCTCAACACAATGAATGAGGATGGAGGCTTCTGGGAGTCTTCGTTAACTGTGTTGACGCTCGCGTTGATGCGCCGCAGCAATCTGAATGGCGCACTTGAGGCTGCGTCTTCTTGCAAGCTGAGCATCGCCAGGACTTTGGGGTTGTGGATTCTGTCAAGTATCCTCCGTGCGCCTTGGTGAGTTTTCGAAGTCGCATCCGGCGATCTAGCGAGGAGGCTGTGCTTCGCGGCATCGGAAATGTTGAGGACAATGTCCCTGACGCCTGCAGGTTGAGGGTCTACGTGCCTGAACTCACAACTTGCATCGGGGCGGCGCAAAGGAGCCTGATCAGTGGTGCTAGGCCCAGCGGTGTCGCTCTCATCGGGACTTCCATGGCCAGTGTCATATTCACCTCTTTCGAGCGTGTCTCCGTCCTTTCCTGGCTTATATTGCTTCCACGAATCCTCGAGCCCCATTGTCGGGGTGTAGTCATTAAAAAGCGGAAAAGGATCGAGGCGGGGTTCTGGGACTTGTCCAGCACATGTTAACAAGGATCCAGAGAGCGAGGGTTGAGAACTTATGTACTAATGAATAGTAGGTGGGTGGCTCACACACCTGCTCCTGAACTAATATTGAAGAAATGGGGCCCTTGCTATCTTTGCCACTCCGCACCAATCAATCCTGATGCAGAAATGGGATGCAAATTGTCACAGAAATCGGTGTGAGGTTAGATGCGAACCCCCACTCTTGTGTAACCCAAAATCTAGTTAAGCGATCATCGAGGACAAGCCACAAGTACAAGAGCGATGAACCAGTGAATTGGCTTTCTTACTTCTAAGCGTGCTCGAAGCACATGCACATCACATGGAGGACCGAGAATTCCATATAACATTGCTTTCTAGACAGTCAACGGAGCTGATGATCACGCGAAGGTTAATGTAAAGTAACTATAAGTTGACATCAAAATGAATATGTCCTTCTTTTTGTGAGCAGCAAGGCCTGTTCCGGATATAGTTCGTGTGTATTTACTGCCTCCATATCCTATCTGGGCTTCCATTTGCTAAGAGAAACTTCAACTAGCACATAGTAAGTACCTAGGTAGTCTTGTTCTTGTCCGAACAACCAGACGCGCGGTTTTCCTGGCTTCAGACAACATGTCCTTAAGAAATCGCCGCCTTCTCTTGGACGTGCAAATATTGACGGCTTGAAGCAGTGTCTGCTATGAAGATTGAGATTATAGAACACGTGAAGAGGTGCTTCTTTACTTTAATAAAAGACCCCCATACTGAATCTATCAGGAAAGTTAGGATAAGATAAGTATCAGGGATAAGGAAATGAATGGATAAGAAGAGTGCATGATTTGCAAAGGGGCCCCTCCCTCTCAAACACATCTGCACCCTTCCAGAGGCACGCCTTCCTCTCAGATGGACCCCTTCCTCCCAGAGGGACCCTTTCCTCTTAGAGGAACCCTGACCCTCCAAAGGGCCTCTTTCTTTCCAGAGGGCCCCATTCCTTCCCTAAGTACCACAGCTGGGAGTCACTTCCTCGCACTTCGGGTCTACTCCCGTCTACGCTTATCCCTTGGGGTGTTTTCTCAGAGCCTCTTTTTCCCATTGTCTTCCACCCACGATCTGCGTCTCCTTTCCCTTTCTCTTCAGAGCAGCGCACTCTAACAGACGGTTCAAACACTCATCAATCAGGCACCAAAAAATCACGAAAGAATCACGAAAGGATCACGAAAGGATCACCAAAGGATCACCAAAGAGTCACCGAGCAGCCATTCAAGAGTCACCAAGCAGTCAACATGTCCCGTTGGGATCGCTTCCAAGAAGTCTGGCTCATCATCGTAGCGACGGTCACCTTTCTCACTAATACATTCGTTTTTCAATTCACTTTTTGGTTCGTCGGTTCGATGAGGTACTGCGGGTTGGCAGTCCCAACAATCCCCAGCTTTCCTGAACACAAAAAGGGGCGTGAATCGAAGGCTCGTACCAATGAGCTGCTAGAGTTGCTTGTGGCCCAGACCCGTGTGATTTCCTCAGCTCTGGACAAACTCACCCGTCAAGACATCGAACATCACCAAGTGATCTCCTCAAGATTACCTAGGTATCATCTCTGCAGGCCTCCGTTGAGCAGCCTCTTCCTCATACTCATCGGATCGCGGACCGGGTCGATGCCATCCCAGCAGATGTACGAGCAATGGTGGCATCTGAAGTGGACAGACTTCTTTCTCAGCTGCCGCAATCGATTCAAGAAGCGAAATCCGCGGCTCAAGCTACTACCTTTCGCAAGGCCTCAGCGTGAGGGACTCACGAAGCGTCTAACACCTGTTAGGGGCAGGGGTGGGCAACTACGGGTGTTTCGTCCTTGAGCGTTTATGAATGTGTAAAGGGACCGCTTGCATTTTTCTTTTTTTTTTCTTTTTTTTTTCTTCTTTTTTGTCTTCTTTTTTCTTCTTTTTTTCTTCTTTTTTTCTTTCTTTTTTCTTTCTTTTTTCTTTTTTTCTTTAGATATTATAAAGTTGTAAGAGCTGAGCATTCTTGTAATTACTTAGGCAAGAAGAATTGCAAGTGATATCTGAGGCCGGGTTGGGATTGGAGTGTTCTACTGGAGGTGGTAGCATAATGTCAAGGAGGATGGCCTATGTTTTTTGTTAGCTTGGACAATGTGGGTTGCAATATGTATATAGGCTAATTATGTGCCTAAGTAGACTACTTACTCAGGTGGATGCCTTTGGGTTGAGATGTGTAATTTAACCATGACAAGAGGGTGTCAGCCACAAACCTCACTCTTCACCTCCTCAAAGGCAACTGGGCATTTCTTAGCATATATCCCATGTTGGACCCTATGTTATTGTGTCTTGCAGTTGGTCACCAGCGCTGCGACTTAGGGTATGCTGGTTCCACAGTTCCTTGACAGCACCGCCAGGCACCTCTCTGTAGGCCTCAGCCTTTCGATTGATACTTATAGCTTGCCACTTCTGGTCTCGAGGCGAGCGACAAGGCCCCAGTCCGTAATAAGTCTTAACCAAAACCATCCAGCCGCGCTCCATATCTGCCCACGTGTTGACTTCCCAGTCGGTCTCACACTTCTGACACCATCCCGACAAATGTTGTGTGGTATTTACCACTATGTCTTTAGAAACTCGTATGGTTTTCTGCTTGCCAAGATCCATGTGACGGCATATTGGTACGCCTTGTTCATTGTGATAGCGTTGCAAGGCGTCTGCATTGGCTCCTTTGTGAAAACTTGTGTGTATGCAAGATAAGAATAGTTCTCCTTGAATCACCTTTGCTGCCCAATCTTCATCAGTGCAGATTTGTGATTTGGCCCAAGGAGGCCAAAAAGGCGGGTAGTTGTAAATACGAGCCAAGTCAGAAGCTGGAAACCCATGTTGCGGGGCTGAGTAGTTCGTAATTCGTAACAAGGCGCGCAGTGCAGTAGTTAATCCAAAACTTCCCGATGTGGAAAGAGGGTACCTCTTGCAGCATTCTTGTCTCGCAGCCTGGTTTGTGGAAGTGACAGTAAGCAAAATTCTCGTTGGAGGGGTAGAACCGGAGAGGCACGAGTTTCTGGTCCATGAAGCAGTACGCTATGTCCGTGGCATCCCTCTCCAGGCGACAGAGTAGCATATCCAAGGCATATGTATCAAGTGGCGTAGCCGAACAGCTGGCAATATTGCGCATACGCTTGCATGTAAGTGCAAGACAATGGGCATCCACAATGGGGAGTTCTTCGGAGATGAGGAGGACCGGTTCAGTTGGGAGCGTTGTCAAGCCTCGTGGATTGGTTTCTTCCAGCGTTTCGTCCGTCTCTGTTGGAGACGATTGGTTCCCGAGTCCCAGACATGATAATAACCAAGTCCACACCATCCTGTAACCAGCAGACATGCCTCTGGAGTCAAAGTCGCGTATGCGCCACGGAATTTGGGCCGTCGACCTGAAAAAAAGTTGATCTGTATGAGATGCTTCCTCGTAAAGTCGTACTGATGTCGCCGAAAGCGAGGGTCGGAAGTAAGAACGAAAAATGAGGAAGCTCGTCAGCGAAGGCACAGGAAGGAAATCTAGACATAGAAGCGCTGATTTTTTTGTCGACGACTGCTTCGGCTAACGGCGCTAGCTCGGGCCACTGTTCTCTAGGCAGATACTCGGTAAGGCTAAGGGCAAGGTCGGTTGGCCTGAAGTCGAGAGCTGTCACTTTGTAGAGCGGCAGCTACTGGCAGTGGTCGGATTGCCGGCGGCCAACAGCATCCCCCGACCTTGATCGCAGGGCCAAGTGTAACAGAGACCAGCAGACTTCGCTTTAGATACGCCTCATCCTCAATCCTAGCACAGTGCTCTTTCCAAATTCAGGGTGCTGCAGCCCAGAAGGGAGGCGCCACGGGCAAGCATCTTGCTCGGCATCACCATTCCCATCTTGCCAGCGCAGGTATCTGTCACGGCGCAGAGAGCTCCGAGCGAATTGGTGTTGCGAACAATCGGATTGACGGTCACCCATCGTTGGAGAATGTGTCACATCGCATCTCCGTCACTAATTAGCACCTGTTGTCATTCGGCATATTGTGACTGCATGGGAAAGAGAACCACTTATCCATTATAGGATGTTTTCGGGAGCTAATGTTTCCCATGCTCCAACCATCCCAGCATTGAAGAAAAAAGATCATGATGTACAAATCTAGTAACTTGAAATAGGTTCTTTAAAGCAGGCAGGCTTGTGGTAGTGGTCATTTTCGATGTTGCTTGATAGTAAAGTCTCGTGAATTTCCCAGCCTCTCTCTTGCTATAATTTGATTATCTTCCATGTCCATTGCGCCTGACTAGAGGACCTTAGACAGAATTCAGTCCATGTGTCAGTCCTGACTGCAAGTTGTTCTCTGGGCATAGTCTCAAAAATGAAAGCTTAATCACACCCCCTCAGGACCTCCCACTGAATGTCAACAGAGTCTGGTTGCTGCAATGACATGCACACAGAAGGGGGCGGGCTAGACTCTTTGAAACCTTTCTTTGGAAGCAACACTAGCATTTCCTTTTGCTTCACTCCATTTACACTTGGGACCATTGCTTCAAATTTGCCTCCAGTCAATTGGTCTCAACTTACCAGTGTACCTGCCTGCGACACAGCAAATTGCCTAGGTGGCACACAGCATTAGGTACTAGGAGTGCCACCGTTCTTCGGGTCAATGTTCCATCAAGCACATTGAGGATATATCACACCTACCAATCCCATAGTTTTGAGGATATTACAAATGAGATTACTGTCAGGGTACACCGTGCTACGGGGCGAGACTTGCGGCGGTATTGTGGACCCAGGAGTCGGAACATCGCCGAGGGCGCCACTATCGCGCCGCGAAGGAGCAGCGAAGTCGCGGGAAGGAATTGAGAAGGGGAGCTATTTATTAAAAAGGGGAAGACTAATTATAAGGGAAAAGAGAGGAAGGGCTAAGCTCAGTTGTACCTATTCTGCAAATACACTGTTCCTAAGCTACTAATTCGCCACTCAGCCACTGCATGTACCTATTCACTCTGCTTGTATTCAACAGCCCTTACAATTACCTAGGTATTCTGGACCAAATAGTCTTAGATTTCCTTGATCGTTTACGAATGTGTGAAGGGACCACTCGCATTTCTTTCTTTCTTTCTTTCTATTTTTGTTTTTAAAAAAAAAAGATCTGTGCCCGGATCAAGAACAAAACTAGGTTTAGATTCATCACTTTAACCTCAAGCAAGATCATGTCCACTAGCAACATGTGTATTCTTAAGCAAGACTATTAAGTACATGATATATTGTGATCAGCTTCGGCTTGAGCTGCAAAGCATACAGTCATACAGAAACTTGCTCGGTTGGAAGCGTTGCATATCACGGTGGACAGAACAAGGCGGCATTCTAAAAGAGAAGAGATGCGTTTCCTAAGACTGTAAACGAAGGATGCGACACAAGACATGCCAAGCAGGGCATATTAGCTGAGCTCCCTAAAATAATATAAGGGATTTTCCGGTAGACGCTAGGCTCACCTGGGGCATAACAATACAGTGAGGCACACGGGCCACAGCACTCTTTCTAAATCTTGGCAGATCCTTCACGCGCAGCATCACCGCTGTGATCGACCCGCGTGATAACCGTAGCTTTGTAGCCTAAGGTTTGGCCAGGGCTGTGTTCGATCCATGGCCTGCCTAGCGTGCGAAAGGAGCGATGTTTATGTTTCCTTATTTGGATTACCGCGTGGCAGTGCGTTGCGCGTGCCTAGCAATTTTGCCAGATCGCAAGGCACATTTTCCAACAGCGTTTCTTTTGTGATGTGAAATTGGGTTCTCACTCATCACGCCCCTGACTCCCGTCGAGGCTTTGTCATCTATAAGACGGGTGCGGCCCGCACACTCTACATTGTTATGTGATACTGTTCTTGACAACCAGCCTTCTCACTCTGCCATGCGAATTCCTGCGCATTCCTCCTTCTAAATCATTTTGCACATCTATCGCGTAAATTTGTGTGCACATCTGGACCTTCCAAATCACCTACGACTAATTCTCCTTGCCAACTCATCAAAGATGGTCGTATATATCCCTTACAGCATCACGAGGGGTGTCAACATCGGCTTTACGGCCATCATGATACTGCCACTGTCTACTTTCATGTGCATCAGCTTCTACCGAGCCCGACACAGCAAGGATCCGGCACGAGTGGGCACTACATATTTCAAGGCCATGCTGCCGGTAGCAATACTGTATGCTGAAATGCAGTGCACTGAGCCCCCTTCTTGTGGCGCTCACGATCTTCGGATTGTTTCCGCTGACCTCGTAAATAGGTGGCTTCTGATGTACCTGATACAAGGGATCCTTGGTTACGTCTATGAGCAGAGTTCGGTAGGACCGGGCCCAATCTACCACGCTGGGTTACGCCTGTCTCTGCTGGGGACCCTTTTCTCCTACATAACAAATCTCCTCCTGATCATGACCCTTGCTGAGCTGGGCAACGGCTTCCTCTTCTGCCTCACCCAGACGAGAACAGCGATGCAGAAAGTGGTGCGGTACGCCGCTATTACGTCCTGTATCGTCCTCTCGGTCCTGGCAATTGCCACTTTCGGAGTTTACAACGCCGAGTATTCGCGTTATCTCAGCGATGAGTGGTATGGCTACGGTGGGGGGTCTTTACGTGAGGCCAGCAAGAAGATGAATGCTGCCTTCTATATCCTCACATTTGTTTTGGCTTTGCTGCTGTTGGCCTTCGCGGCTGTGGTGTTCAACAGAACGAAAAAGAATTACGTCTTGAAGAATGTAAGTGATGACTTCCCTTTTGTCTGCTCCGGAAGCACAAGCATGTCCCGCAGCAGGCGTGCGACCTCAGCCATCGTGAATCTTGCTAATGGTAAACGGCCACTACAGTCCGCAGCGCTCTTCCTCGCCGCCGCTATCCTGAACGTCCTGACTCAGCTGTACATGCTCATCTATCTCTCCATATTCATTTTTTCCAACTACTACTTCTACGACCGCTACGAGGTAAATACGGCGCTCATGTTCGTGGACCCGATCCTCACCGTGTGGATCTACACCGCCGTGGTGGCACTCGTCTTCGCCATTACTGTCCGCAAGCGTAACGGCCTTTGGACTACGATCCAGCCGTGGATGGACCAACAGGGGCCGCCTGCGCTCGCTGCAAACCCGAGCTCGAAAGGCCTGGGGGAGCAATGGCAGCAGCCATCTGGCAACCACGTCTTACGCATTTAGTAGCGCTCGAGGCCAGTCGGAATTAAACTAGAAGGTCTAACTCTAAGGCTAGATCATACATGTATCATGTGTCATAATTTGTAGTTAATTTGTATATAAATCTGTCAGACTCAGGAAACTGTTTCACATGGGCCAAACCCAGGCAAGGCACTTTGTTCGCCATCAGTGTGTGCCATTCCCAGCCGTTTTCGTACCATATGTTCTCCTCAACCAGACTGAGGCGTTGCAGGAACAAAACCCTGTCGGCAATCGTCTGAATAAGGAGGGAAGAAAGGATGGGTTTGATGAGACGATTTCAAAAGTTACACTTGAGACGGCATTATGATATATTATACGCTGCATCCTCACGTATGTACAGATGTCACTCAGGGTCGTGGGGAAGCAGGACGATTCCGATGTACAGATTCAGACGGTCGCCATGTCAGACCCTGCCCAGTGGGACGGTAACTTCAAGAAGGTCTATAGGCGACTTGTGGAAGAAGCCTTCCCAGAGAGCTCAGAGAAACTGGGCGGACCTGCAACTGCTCGCGATATTGATGTAGTGTTTTGGACAGAGGACGTAGCAATCGCGCACTGCTTCGTGCAACTGCGGACTGCTGTCCTCGGCCCGGCTTTTCAAGGCCATGTAGCTCACCATGATAATTCGAGGGGATGCTAGAGTTCTTCGCGTGATGATGTATGTATTCATTATCAAACGCTGGGTCCTTGAGCGTTCACGACTGTGTGAAGGGACCCGCTTGCATTTCGATTTTTTTTTTTTAAAAAAAAAAGAGAGACTTGTGTCCGGATTAAGAACAAAACCAACTAGTCGTACATCGATCCCAAGCCTTAAATTAGAACGTACGTTTCTAAGGCGATCCCACCATTCTCCAATCCCACCAAATCGAGGCGAGGATCATGTTCCGTTGTCTGCTGTGTTTCTGCATTGATAAAGTGACGTCTCCTGAGCCTTGAATTGCCGTGTGGTCTTTCAGAGCACTCCCCGCTACAAGCGTTGGTATCAGCTGAAACATCGCAAAAATGGACTTGCCATGGCAATGGCAGTGGCCACAGCCTGGGATCCTCCCAAGTCATGCGCCCACTATCTCTGTTACGAAAAGAAAACTGCAATGTTTCTCCATCCAGCGTGCAGACCCATGGATCTGGAAGTGGTCCAAGGAGACCTTCGCCGAACATGACACCTTGTAGGAAGCATGGTCCTACAACCCGAAAAGAATCAGAACCCCCACTACGGGCGGGTCGCAGCACGTAGGGATCATTCCCGCCAACCAGAGCGACGATGATGTCGCTTCTTCGAACCTCTTCTGGGGACAACCCGACGTGGCCCTCGGCACATCGAAAGAATACTTCGGCTCGACGATCCGAAATCAAATGGTTCAGGTAGCGCCAGTATCTTCTCTCTGTGGTCTGTTTGAGGTTACCCCGTGACCCAGACCAAACGACTTCTAGAAAGGCCTCCCTGCATTCTTCGATTGTCGCGTTGCTAGGTGAATCATAAATGTCTCTTGTCACACCGCCCGCCAGCAACAAAATAAATGCATCGAATAATGTCCCACCCGTCGGATAATCCGCAGTGAACAGATCGTCCGGCTCCCATTGATGAAAGCACTTGAATACCTCCATGTTCTTGCCCGACTGTAGGGAATCCCCGGCCCGTGGTTTGCGCGCATGAGAAACGTAGTCGACGGTGGCCACGTATCTGCCTTTCAGATGAAGAGTACCGTCCCCTGGCAATCTCAGCGGTGACTGTCTCGTACCCCCGCTGGCGTAAGTATTGGACATGAGGTGGGATTCAGACTGCCGGACTGAAAAGTTGGGAACAAATGACCCGACACCTTCTAAGGCATTTTGAAGATTGCAGGAGCGCAGAATCTCCAGGTTCCCCCAGTATTTTAAATATTTGTACACCAGATCTCTGTACACGACCGCAAATGGAAGCATATAATCGGGCTCGATGCCAAGTACCCTGATCGCCGGCGAGAGCGCAAGGTTTGCGTAGACCAGATCGTGACGTTCAGAATAACCACACAGGCTCGATCGGTGCAGAACATAGGATAGTTTATCTGATCCGTGATATGGGAAGAGTGAGCGACAGAACAGAATGTCGTCAAGGTTGATGTGGCGGTTCACATCCGAATGCTCCAGAAGCAGAGCCACTTTCTCGATGTCTTCCCACTCGGCCTTGAGGCGCCCCCACCGCACCACGACCTTTGAGGCCAATCTTACCTCCTGGCGGATCCATAACCTTTGGAACCATGGCCTCGTGAGAAAGCTTTTCAGGGCCGCCCACTGTGTAAGCGATATTGTCGACTGGAAGGGATGGTGTTTGACAAGTTCGGCCTCGGTCCCGGGGATAGTGGTAATGTTCCGACGGTGCCACTCCACGAGAACACCCGCACTTAAATCAGCGACGGTGTCCAGTGCCATTCGGGCTCCAGTGTTCTCGGGACCGAGCCACACCACCACCTGCTGTGCCCGGTTATAGATCTCGCCCATGCGCGGAACTTGCTGGCTACGCTCGGACAGACTCTCCTGGTTTATACACACAGCATCGATCCACAGATATCTTTCCACATCGGGAAGCCGGAGATACCTCAAGGCTTCCAGGAGTGACGGCCTTATCTTGAGTACTTGTACCCCGGGTTCCGATGGATCGGTCGTAGTCGAAGACGTCGTTGTCCTGACGTAGATATTTCGCGTGTCTTGTGTTGGTGGTCCCCAGGTGTACGAGAGTGCTTCGTACTTCGCTTCATTGAGGTCGACGTGGAGAATAGAAACAACAACGTCATCTGAACATTGAGCTGGGTAGAGGTTCACAATTCGAATAGCCAGTTCTCCTGGCTTCAAGCCCGCGTAATGATAAGGCTCAAGTGTAGACATGGCGTTATTTTGCATAGGTAAGGTGTAACCTAGAAAAGGCCAATCAAGAGGGGCACACAATACACTACCTAGACTTGATGACAGGCTGGTGATAGCTTCAAATAGAAACAAGGAGACTGGAACGGTCGTCGTTTGTACCCAGTCAGTCAGCTATTGATCGGGGGACGTTCCAACTATAGGGGCCCGATTAGTAGAGGCAGGACTTGAGACCGGTCAAATAAGAGTGCCCGGTGACCAGTCCGAGATCGACCCATTGAACCAGCAGTTAAGCGCTAAACTCCCAATGATCAGACACACACGGCCGCAACCTTTGACAATAGGCTGCCCCGTTTGCCCTGCTTAGAGCGACCACTCATCACTCTCAAGTGCTCTTGAGACCGGTCAGGACCCCGCAGTCGCAGTCGCAGGATACAAATACAGGCCATCATCCTCTCGAGAGTGCATGAATGCCTTATTACTGCTCGGCATTTTAAAATGGTACCGCAGGCCCCGCCAACCAGGTACCGGTGGGGCTTGACAGGCTGTTACAGTCAGAAGCTTCATGATGACTGCAGGAGTTGCAGTGGTCCGGGGCCCAGTTGTCGTGGCTTAGTCAGCAATCCCTGCAGGCAATGCCCGGCTCAGCCTCCACCTATCGCTTAAGAGGTAGGTATGCAAGTCGTCCCGTCTCTGTCAACAACCAGCTTCCGAAGGGGGGGTGGTTCATCACTAGCCATGCCACAGGCCCCGTGTATTCCACGGACCATCCTCCCACTTCTTCACAGACAGGATTCGACGGCCTTTGGGCGAAGCGGCCTCTGCTGCAGGCGAGTCTGCGCCAGATCAGTCCTAAGGTCGGGAGAGGGGTCATGTCGCGCAGCACTGGTCCAGCAGGCACGGTTTAACTCCAACAAGGGCGGGAAATGGTTTGATTGGTACGATAGGCTTGGCGCAGATCCGTCAGCGTCGACCAAGGAGATCAGGAAGGCCTTCATCGCGAGAATCAAGATAGAGCACACGGACAAGGACAAGACACCAGGTGCCAAGGAAAGGGTCCAGGAAGCAAGTAACGCAGCCGCGATACCCAGCACTGATCCCCGCACTCACTGACGTGGTATCCGTAAAAGCTGATAGACACCTACAACAACCTCTGTGATGAGGCTAAAAGGAAGGAACATGACAAAGAGAGGCTTGCCAGGCAAAAGGCGGCAGCAGCTGCGGCAGCTCGGCTGAGGGCCACGCAGCCCTCGGTCGCTGACAGGCTGGCGGCCAAGTGGAAGGCGGAAGACGAAGCTGCGAAGAGAGCCCACATGCAGGACACGCAGATGAGGGAGGCCAGAAAAGCAACTCGGGCCCGCGGCCAACCGGAGAGGCCTTCAACTACCTCGGGGCCGGGACCAGAGTCTCAAAAGCCGAAAGGACCCAAATCCGAGCGCCAAACGGAAGGGCCTGTGAAGCAGGAGCAGCGAAAAGCAAAGGTCGAAGAGTCGGAGGAGGACCGATTAAGGAAGAAAGCCGCGGCCGACCTACTTGCGAAAAGGCAACATGAAGCCGCTGCCGAGGCGCAGAAGAAATTGGCCGCCGCCGCCGCCGCCGAGGTGGAGAGACAGAAAATCTTGCAGGCCGAAAAGGCCATGCAGAGCAACGCGCTGCAGCAGAGAGTCATTATCATCCGGGACCTCCGGCGAGACACCGACCTGGCGGCTCTTCTCGGGCCCATAGCCAACCTGCACCCCGGACTCGTCTTCCACGCAAGACTGTCGCGACCGGGAACTGCTGAGATTGAATTCTGCACAGCAACGGCGGCCCGCAAGGTCTTTGACTCGGCCAAGGCCGGCCGGCTGTGCATCCAAGACGAGCCCGTCGCCAACATCCAGATCGCCCGGTCGATGAACCGGCTACCAACCATCGGTGCCGAAAGCCGTGTTCTGGTGTTACATGCAAGAACCATGGGTGCGGACGGTGCATATGTGCTCACTGGGCACTACCTGAAGAGCTTCCTGGACTACCACAAGTTTCAGTTGGAGAAGATTGAGACGACCCCGTTCTTCACGCATGTTTACTTTGCTTCGTGGGCCGACGCCGAGAAGGCGAAACGGCTTGTGGCGAAGAAAGCGCCTACGCTGCATGTTGAGTATGGGTGCGATTCATGCGAGACAGTCAACGACTTCTTGTGGAGGAAACGGATATAAAGCTAAGGATGGACGAAGTAGTAGACAGACCTTTCTAAATTTGTTTTCTTCATCAAGTTCGCATTGTGTCTATTGATGGGGCGCGTCTCGTTGCGGCGTCCATGACAGGAGATTCAAAAGAGCGATACGAGCACCGCGAGGGGCCGGCAGAGAATATTCGGCCTCTCGGTGTTGGGGAATCTGACATGGGCAGGCATTGTCCGCACGGGGACGGAGACGAGACTCATGGGAAAGACAGTGACGGTCTGGTATTTTCCACCTGTGTGAGATTCGGCAGCCGAGCGGGCACAAGTTCAGGACGCAGCAAAACGCGCACCACTAACGTAGAATCAGCCCAGGAACTGACTAAAGAGAGCGATTGCGTAGAATTCTTTGCATCCGAACGAGATATATAAAACATAGACGTATACACCGGTCTGCTGAGTGAGCCCATCTGTCTCCTGACCAAATGCTGCCGAGTGTTGCAAAATGCTGCCCGAGTCCCATCCCACCACGAAGGCGGCGGTCGACTCTTCGGACTACGTGCTGAAGTCTATGATAACCCGGCTGTGTCCGTCATCTCACTTGCAGCCAGTTGTATTCATTATTTATTTCCACTTAGTCCCGGGGTCGCTGTATGGCCCGTGGCCACCATGGCTTAACTTACACTGTATGTAGATCAGAGGTTGTATCAAACATTCCTCATGTGGCACCCCTGCAATTTGCTGAAGAGACAAATTAGAAAAGCTTGCAGTCAGTGTCCTATTTTCTCCACTATTTAGTCAGTTGACGCGTGGTCATGTACACATTCATGTCCCACGGGTGACGCTGGCCTGTTTTGAGTACTTAGTGAGAGCACTTGAAGTAAAATCCATCGTATTGGCCCATCTGAAGTGAGAATACCCGGTACAAATGCGGATGTCCCAAGCCTAAGCTAGGTGTTGCAGGTGTGCAGGTATGGTGGAGACAAACACATCGGGGCAACTGAGGCAATCGATGCGCAAGTGAGCGCTGGCTGTTGCGCAATGTTTGGTACGAAAAAGTACTAAGTACTTAGCAATGCTATCTCCAAATCGAAGATTCTCTGACATTCGACATGCTGCACAGGTTCACGAGTATAAATAGCCTCATCAATTGTGAAATGCACTTGCTGGCATTGATCAAGGTAAATAAGCAACACTGAAGAGGACCGGAGTATCTATTACTTGAAAGCCGACACTACTTGGGCGGATACTGTGTCGCAGCGTGTCCGGGATCGGAAGTCGGAATTTGGTGAGCGACAGTGGCAGTTCTAGCACTTGGCAGGCATCGAAATGGCCCGAGGCTTCCAGGCTCGGGTACGGTCTCACTGCAGTGCTCAAATGCCCCCCCGCGTCGCCGCGCGCACTTCTCTTCCTCAAGCACATCTCATCATCGCTCATACATGCACCACCACCCCCATCACAGAATAGTGCAACGCTGACCTCATTGGCTGCCGTCTTGTGTCGACAAGCATCCTGAACACAGACGCCTAAACGGTTGCAAAAACAAAACGAAAAAGGTATGGCATCTGCACTGCTGCTGCTGCCTCCAAGACACTCCAAAAGACCGCAGGTCGGGACTGCACAGCAGCTTCTCCCAGGCATCTGATCCCGGGAGCCTGCTGCTGAGAGAGGCAGAGGAAATTGTAGGCTGACATGCAACAAGGCCCTGCAAGGCAAGGCACTGCAAAGCAAGGCCCTGCACTGCGCTGAGCTGCACTGCGCTGCGCTGCACTGCACTGCACTGCACAGCTACGGTGTCGTGTGACCTCGGGCCCAAGATGCCGGCCATGATGGATGATCCCGCCTCTCCCACCATCTACCGCGTGGTTGGGGAGCCTCCGTATCCGGATCCCTCAAACCCATCGCTGCCGGCCAGTATCGTCCCTCGCCAAGTGACACTGCGAGATAGGCAAACAGTT
Source organism: Diaporthe aspalathi (assembly GCA_001447215.1). Classification (NCBI taxonomy): domain Eukaryota; kingdom Fungi; phylum Ascomycota; class Sordariomycetes; order Diaporthales; family Diaporthaceae; genus Diaporthe; species Diaporthe aspalathi. Next base: position 21,437 of record LJJS01000699.1, read on the forward strand.
GCCACCATCGTGCCCTTCGTGTCTCGCCAGCAAGTGCCTCTCTCGCTGCTCAGGTACATGAGCGACCAGTTCGCCAAGGAGGTCGACAATGGTGACACATATCCCATGATTGAGCCCATGCCGTTCGAGAAGTTCGCATCGTACTGGTTCCAGAACTTCGGCGCCATCATGCTCCTGGGCAAGATCGAAAAGCCCGAGGACGTGGTCGACGGCAAGGACTGGTCCAAGGAGTGCCTCGGCAGCTTCTACATCAAGCCCAACTACCCGGGCCGGAGCTCTCACGTCTGCAATGCCGGCTTCCTCGTGACGGATGCTGCGAGGAACCGCGGGGTCGGCCGGCTGATGGGCGAGGCTTACCTTGACTATGCACCAAGGCTAGGCTACACCTACTCGGTCTTCAACCTGGTGTACGAGACCAACGTGGCATCGTGCAAGATCTGGGACGCGCTCGGGTTCAAGCGCATCGGCAGGGTCAAGGGCTGCGGCAACCTCAAGAGCTACCCGGGGCGGCTCATCGACGCCATCATCTACGGACGGGACCTCTCGGTCGACGAGAACAGCGAGGAACTTGTGAGTGAAGAACGCTTCGACAAGATCAGGTTCTACCTCAAATACGGTAAATACCCTAACGGCGCTGACCGGGCCGAGAAAAGCAGACTTCGGAGCGCCGCGACACACTACAAGCTGCTTGACGACGACAAACTCATGCTCAAGGACAAGGAGGTCATCTCGGACCCCCAGAGGCAGTACGACATCTCGCGCCACGTCCACTCCCAGCACCACGGCGGCATCAACAAGACCACCGCCACCATTGCTGAGAAGTACCACTGGAGCCGCATTAAAGAGACCGTGTCCGATGTAATTAGGGCGTGTGCCGAATGCAAAGACTCGTCAAAGTCAGTCCCAAGCCTGGCCCACGGCACCTCTGTTCACCAGAAGAAGCCGCCCACGCCCACCCGCAAGCAAAGTGATGTTGCTACTACTCCTCCTCCTCCTGCTGCTGCTGCTGCCGCCGCCGCTGCTGCTCATGCCCCGGCTGCCACCGTGTCGTCTGCTCCTGTTATCCCGGCCATCGCGAATATTGTCTCGACGCCCATGGTAGACCGGCCAGATAGAGAGGACCCGGCCCACGCCCACGCCCACGCCCACCTGCCCGGTTTCTCCCCGGCTCCGTACTCGGTTCACCATGATGACATGTCCATGAGTTACCCGGCACATACTCTACACACGCCTACGGACTCGCCTGTACCGCAACATGCCCCACTGCCGCACGGCCAGCACCACCATGTGATGATACGGCACCCTCACATCGCGTCACTCCAGCAGCACCACAGCCTGCACCGGCACTCGCCCGTCGCCCATGCACTGCCCCTCGTGCACTCTCCGGCCTACCAACCCATTGACCCACAGATCATCAGCCAGCCCCCTCCAAGCCACCTGTCGCCGTCGTCGTACGCGCACCACCACCCCGTACACGTCCACCACCACCATCACCACCACCACGACTCGTATCACTCGTACCACTCCGACGCAGAGGCAAACAGCTTCCAGGACCTGCTCGCAGTCGGGCACCACAGCCACGTCGAGGGCGCGGAGGACGACGCTGTGGATCGTGACCTCGACATGATACTCATGGAGCAGGCGGAGGACGACAGCCCCGGGGTGGCGAGCGCCCGGATGGACGTCGACGGTCTCGACGTGGACGTCGGGGTCGGCGTCGGCGTCGAGCTCTCGGGCGCGGGAGGGGAGCACGACGATCTCTCCAAGATGAGCGTCGGGCACGTCCTCGCCACCCCGGAACCTGACGACCACGCCGACATGGATGTGGACGAGGGCGGGCCGGCCACCGCGAGCAAGGAAAAGGAGGATGGGGGTGTTTTCGGCCTCGGGTACCACCCTGCCGGGTGATGGCTGGAGGTGACTGGGCGCTGCACGGCGAAATAATAGGGCTGGGATAGATATTTCGTACTTGCGGGCGTGAGAAGATATTCTCTATGGAATGGTGGACGGACTGACTGCCCAGTCGACAAATGCTGCGAATCGGATGTGAGGCATCATCCACAAGCATGGAAATCAAGATACCCAATAGAATAGTTCAATACTTTGTTAATGTCACAGTTGACAGAGAGATACTGATTCCGATTGTTGCCTTTCTCCAAGATCTATGGGCAAGATCATTCAAGGGACTGTTCCGTGGTTGTTGTATTGTACAAACAAAACACATTACAACATTGCGGATAACAGCCCACGCAGACCCCCCCCCCCCTTCCCCCCTCCATCAAGCAGATCCCAAGGGTCTGGGCCTTCCCGCCTGCAGCTTTCAAGTTCAACCCACCCCTGAAAGGGGCCTTTTAGGGGCAGCGTCACTCCAGAGAAAAAAGTGGCCCGAGCGTCCGCGGCTGTCAGAACAGCTTGGCCAACGCCGCGCTCTGCCCCTCGACGTCCGATCCCAGCCAGCAGAGCCCCTGCAGCAGTGACCACTTGCAACTTGCAACCTGCAACCTTTCCGAGGCCAAGGCGACAACCTCTGCCGAAGCCAACCTCGCACGACCGACCGAACCCTCCCGAATCGCATGCTGTAGCTCGACACCTTGGCGGACCAGCTGCTGTCCACCTCCCTCCTCCTACTCCTCGAGCACTGCCGGTTTCCCCCATATGCAGTACGGACCCTCGAAACACTGCTTCCCGACCTTCGCACACGACGACCTCTTCCCAATCTAGCAGCTCTGCGGCGGCACACAACAATCCTCGACGATGGCGGTGAACCGGATAAAGGGCGCCTTTGCGGTGCCTCGTAAGGGCGAGACTTTTGAGCTGCGTGCAGGGCTGGTCTCGCAGTATGCGTACGAGAGGAAGGAGGCGATCCAGAAGACCATCATGGCCATGACATTGGGCAAGGACGTGTCTGCCCTGTTCCCAGACGTCCTCAAGAACATCGCAACGGGTGACCTCGACCAGAAGAAGCTTGTCTACCTATACCTAATGTGAGCACTGAAAGAGTCTATCTCGCCCCGGAGACCGTGATCCCGCCTGTCCCAGCGCAGCCCAGTCATATTCTAACGCATCCACCCTCGGAAAGGAATTACGCGAAATCACATCCCGACCTCTGCATCCTCGCCGTCAATACCTTCGTGCAGGACTCGGAAGACCCCAACCCACTCATAAGAGCCCTGGCCATACGGACGATGGGCTGCATCAGGGTCGACAAGATGGTGGACTACATGGAGGAGCCCCTGCGCAAGACCCTCCGCGACGAGAGCCCCTACGTGCGCAAGACGGCCGCCATCTGCGTCGCCAAGCTCTTCGACCTCAACCCGAGCATGTGCATCGAGAACGGCTTCCTCGAGATCCTGCAGGAGCTCATCGGCGACCCGAACCCCATGGTCGTCGCCAACTCGGTCCAGGCCCTGTCCGAGATCAACGAGACCGCCCCCGAGACAAGGGCCCTCATCGTCACCCCCGCAATGCTCAAGAAGCTGCTCATGGCCATCGCCGAGTGCACCGAGTGGGGGCGCGTCACCATCCTGTCCACCCTCGCCGACTACCCACCCGCCGACGTCAAGGAGTCGGAGCACATTTGCGAGAGGGTGGCTCCACAGTTCCAGCACGTCAACCCCAGCGTCGTGTTGGCCGCCGTCAAGGTCGTGTTTATCCACATGAGGATCATCAGCCCGGAGCTGGTACGGCAGTACCTTAAGAAGATGGCTCCTCCTCTGGGTACGTTGGCATCAACCTCCTGGCATACCGGTGATCTGAATGTTCTAATAGCTCATCTCTGCAGTAACGCTCGTCGCATCGGCCCCAGAAGTCCAATACGTCGCCTTGAGAAACATCGACCTGCTCCTGCAGGCCAAGCCCGACATCCTCAGCAAAGAGCTGAGGGTCTTCTTCTGCAAGTACAACGACCCGCCGTACGTCAAGATGCAAAAGCTCGAGATCATGGTGCGGATAAGCAACGACAAGAATTTCGACCACCTGCTCGCCGAGCTGAAGGAGTACGCCCTCGAAGTCGACATGGACTTTGTGCGCCGCGCGATCAAGGCCATCGGCCAGGTTGCCATCAAGATCGAGAGCGCAGCTGAGAAGTGTGTCAATGCCCTGCTGGATTTGATAGCGACCAAGGTCAACTACGTGGTGCAGGAGGTCATTGTGGTGATCAAGGATATCCTCCGGAAATACCCCGGCTACGAAGGCGTTATCCCTACGCTGTGCAACCATATCGACGAGCTTGATGAGCCGAACGCAAGAGGGTCGCTGATATGGATCGTGGGAGAGTACGCTGAGAAGATCAACAATGCAGATGAGATTTTATCTAGCTTCGTCGATGAGTTCATGGAGGAGTTCACACAGGTAAGCAGTCAGACTGGGGTCACGCTTCTGGAACGAGGCGCTCACACAATACCCACAGACACAACTACAGATTCTCACAGCAGTCGTGAAACTGTTCCTCAAGAAGCCAAGTAACAACCAAGGGCTCGTCCAAAAGGTGCTGCAGCAAGCAACGGCGGATAACGACAACCCGGATATCAGGGATCGGGCCTACGTCTACTGGCGACTGCTGTCAGGCGACCTCGATGTTGCCAAGGTATGTACCAGCTTCTGGGCTTTCACTCATTCCTGCATCCCTCGCTATGCATGCTGACAACATCCCCCAGAATATCATCCTCTCCCAGAAACCCGCAATTTCCACAACCATCTCCAGCCTCCCAAGCGCCCTGTTAGAGCAGCTCCTCAGCGAGCTGTCGACCCTCGCGTCTGTCTACCACAAGCCGCCCGAGTCCTTCGTCGGCAAGGGCCGCTTCGGCGCAGACGAGATCCAGCGCGCCGCCATCCAGGAGCAGCGCCGCGAGGCCGCCGACAACCCCATCGCCGCCTCGGTCGCCGCGGCGGCGGCCAACGGCTCCGGTGGCGCGCAGTCCCAGAGCAACGTCGAGAACCTCCTGGACATCGACTTCGACGGCGCGGCGCCGGCCTCGCACGAGCAGGCGAGCGCGGCGGCCACGCCCGACAGAGTTGCGAGCCCAGCGGTCGGCGGCGCCGCAGGCTCGTCGTCGGGCGGCATGGCGGACATGATGGGGCTGTTTGACGTGAGCTCGCCTTCAGCGGCGCCGCAGACGCAGCATCCGATGGGCGGCGGTGGCTTTGATGGCGGTCTCGGTGGTGGTGCCATGGGCGACATGATGAACGGCTTCGCGGGCATGGACCTCAGCGGGACGAGCGCGCCGCCCCCACCTGGGCAGCAGCTGCACCCGCAGGGGACGGGCGGGCAGCAGCCCGCTCAGGGGCAGCAGGGCGGTGGTGGGGGCAGCGATGACCTGCTGGGGCTATTTTAGGTTGACGCTGGCATGGGGGCGGGGGATATTTGATGACGGTGGAGGGGGGAGGCAGGGAAAGGAAACTGGAACATGTTGGACGAGTATGAGGGCGTCTTCTCAGCGGTCATTCGGGCAATGATTGGTTGGTGTGGGAGACAAAAAAGGGGCAAAACCGTTTTATAGATCAGGGGAACCGGAGACGCGGGATAATGAATGCAAATCGGATCTAAATGCTCCCCTGTGTGGACATTGTACATCTTGAATGTACTTAGAGTATCTCTCAAGATTTTCGAGCCAAAGGTGAAGCCTGGTTTCAACAAACCGATGACACTTTTCTTGGTTTCTTAGGTTTCAGGATCATGTCTGAGTCCCCTTCATTTGCAGAGTGGCGCTCACGGGGCCTGGGGTATGCCTATGAGGACTCAGACCATGTATGTAAATTGCGTCCTGGGCCCAGCAAGAACGCAAGATCGATCGGCCGACGCTTCAAACGCAGTTTCATACCCAGGCTATAACTCAGGTAGTCTGGTCTGCAGTTGTCAAATGGAACGACAGATGGTACGATCCAAGGGAAGAAGACAGGACGTCAAAGCAGATGGCAAACTAAGTAGACACTGCTAATTGATCCTCGATTGCTCCAGGTCAGGGCCTAATCAGAAGTATATGCTGCAAGCTGCAGTGGTTCAAGCCTGGCAATACTTAAAATATCGAGGCTATCAATGGGCCACGCCTATGGTGGTTCTTACTATTGTACCGTCCTCGCTTTTGAGTGCCCTCATCTGGAAGTCTATGGAGATGCACGCCGGCTACAGTAAGAAGTAACCCAAATTATGGGATGTGGAAGGCAAGGACATCGGGGTCCTCACCCGAGTCTGACAGCTGCGGAACCGTTCGGCATTCAAGCCCTAGTCGTTTAATACTTCTACTCGCTTTTACAACCAATGATAATACAAGTTCTTGAGAGTGATTTAGTGATTGTATACCCAAATCCCATTTGTATTATCATTCACAGAGAATATATAATTCTTAGAGACTAATGCAAAGATATAATATAATCAGCACCCTAGGTGGCACAACGACTACTATTTCCTTGAGTGATCACCTGCCAACATTCATCTGAAGAGTGGATATCTCCTCCTCCTCAACTCCGTATTGCCAGGGTTCGGCGCGTTCAGAGAAGTATTGTACGTCGCCGAGTCCGGAGTGACCTCAAACCGCACCGTGGAGTTGCCCTCCCGGTACGTGCTCCTAGCCGTGCCATTAGTGACGTATGCCGCCCCGGGCACCACATCAACGAGGCCGGTCGCGATGTCCCTGGCGCCGATGGCGCGCTCGAACACGGCCAGGGCCGCCTCGGGCTGGTAGTAGGGCACCTCGTGGCCCGACTCGTACACCCTCACGAAGCTGAACGCCCCGGACTGCCTGACCTGGCCGTGGACGGCGCCGTCGGGCGTGCTGATGTTTACGAACCCGGCGGCGGCCCACCGGGGCGCGCCCACCTCCTCCGCGACGGCCTCCCCGCCGAGCCAGTTGCAGTTGTAGTCGGCGTCCCCGAAGTACATGACCACCGTCAGGTTGTCCGCGACCAGGGCCGCCAGGGCGGCCACCGTGCCGGCGGCGCGGTCGTCGTCCCCCGTGGACCTGAAGGCGGCGCCGACGACGCCGCTGCCCGCGGAAAAGTTGACGTGCGCGCCGACGGCGGCCTGCAGCGCGGGGCTGTTGAGGTACGCCGCGTAGTAAGTCTCCGGGAACGGGTCGGGCTGGAGCTCGCGGATGTCGTACTCGTCGCGGCCGGCCCAGTCGTCCAGGACGGACTCGACCTCCCTGGCGCAGAAGCTGTCCGCCGCCGAGCAGACCGCGTCGACGCCGCCGGTGTTGCACTCGACGGTCTGGTCGCGGCAGTTGCCCTCGCCGTACATGGCGTTGTACATCATGTCGCTTATGGTGTCGTTGAAGGGGGAGTAGTCGTACGTGTTGCCCGGGGACACGGTGAAGTTGTAGTAGGCGGCGTACTGGATGAGCGGGTCGAACCAGCCGTTGCCGATGAGGACGGCCTTGAGGTTGATCTCGCGGCCGGGCGACGAGCTGTTCGCCCTGATGAGCTCGTTCTGGCGCTCGATGTAGGTGTTGAAGACGGGGCCGTAATGGCCGCCGTAGCTTTCAGTCGCAAAGTTGAAGTCGCCGCGTGAGTACTGCGGGAACGCGCCCATGAAGCCCTGGAGGGTCTTCCAGAAATTCGGGGCAGCGTTTGCCGTGCTGTTCGCGGTCAGGGTCACGTTGGCCGCCGACCAGGTGCCGCAGGTCCCGGCAGCCCCGGGGTACTCGGGACAGTTGTTGTCCGGCAGCTGGACGAGGCTGCCGGAGGTGCTCTGGTAGGCCGGGACTGCTTTCCCGTAGGAGAAGCCGGTGCCGACGGGCTGGTCGATGAAGAGCATGTTGGACGCATTGGACCAGGAATAGGGGTTGTTGACCACGTTCCCATCTGCGTCCACCCTGCAGGGGCCATTTTCCTGGAACAGCCCGATCATGGAGGACGAGCCCGGCCCGCCGTTGATCCACACGGTCAGGTCGGCGTCCGACGGGTTCTGGTTGCGGGCTTCAAAGAACCACCAGAATATATGCTCGTCCGCGCCGACGTCCGCATAGCCGGAATAGCTCTTCACGTTGGGGTCCAGCTCGCATGTCCCCACCGGGACCTCCTTATACCGCACAGGAATGTCGGCATAGCCAGTCTTCGAGATGAGATCAGCCGGGGGCGCGACGAATTGCGCCACCGAGGTGCCAGATGCTGCTAGCAAGCACGTCGCCGTGAGCGACACCCAGCTTGAGATTGGCATGGTTGACGGTTGTGACGGCCCCTTTACAACGGTACACGTGCACGCGGAACTCGACAAAGCACAAAAGGGACGAGTGTGAAGCCCAATGATAGGATGCGAAACATGATGCTTTTAAAACCCAAGTAGGTGGTTGCACAACATGAAGAAATGGGGCCTCAACACTGGCACCATTTGTCAACATCTTACGTCTGTGTCTTTTCCGGTAGCAAATTACCCGCAGATAAGACCAGAACATCATTGTGTCTCTGCGCCATTACTGACGAGTCACGGCGGGGTTCGGCACCACGGCAGCGTTCAGGAGACACAGAGTGTGTCGACACGCAGAGGGCAATGGATGACAGCCCACCATGGTTAAAAATAAAAAGAAGCTTTAGAGTGCTTTGGGAAGGTGAAAGCTTGGAGAAATAAGCTTTTTTTTACGAGTTGGTAGCAAGCAACAGTAGGGGGTAACGCCCCCGCTTTGGAGCAAGGAATAATGCTCTTCTCAAGAACTAAGTAGAAAAGGGGCAAGTCTACAACGACTGTGCAGCAATGGAGGTGGAGCTGCTTATTTCCGCCTCCTCCGGCCGACCGGGCACCCAGCGGCGCATGCGTCAAGACGACTGGGGACGCTCTCGATGACAGCTTCTCATATTCGTCGTCTACGGTGACGGTAGCTTATGTAGATGGTTCTTTATCCGGCGTCGTCCACAGCGTCCTTCTGAACCTGCAATGACTTACCCTACCCACGGGAACACTGATCCTCTTGCTCCACAACTCAATGTGTGGCACTTCCTGAGCAATCACACAGAGTTGACGCTCCATCGCTCGCAAGTCATGCATAGTTTGTGGTGCTCTGGGACTGCCTGTCCTGCGAGTTAATTACCGGCTGCTTTGAGAAATGCGGTAACTAGAGGCACGAAGCGAGAACATGGAAGGTGAGCGGCCGTCTGCTGGAATCCCAGAGGACGCGCCATATGCTTGAACGAATATCCTTCCGCTACCACGGCAGGGTTCCCTTATTCTACTCTGTTTGAAGCCTCTATTGGAGCTTGGCGATGGAGCAGTGGGATCTGTTTCTCAAACGTGCAACGACAAAATGATAGGAATTAGTCTGACCTGTCCCGAGAAACGTGTTTCGACACGAGCGTCATGATACAGGCAGGCGTCTTGACATACTTTGGTTTCGTCACAGAGCATCCCGCCTCGAGGTTCGAAAAGAACGGCGGGCCAGTTGATCAATCCAACTATGCTATGACGCTGGCCGAGCGTTACGGGTTGATTGTTGCTGGTGGCTGGCATGCTCACCTGCAGCCACGCGGTCAATAAGAGCACCACAGAGACACGCTTCGCCAAATGGACAAAGATACCTGTGCGATCTCCCACATTTTGGCTTTGAAAAGAGACAAAAGAGTCAGCGACCGAGTTGGTCAAGTCAGCCGCCGTTATACTATGACACACCGTGGGCTATGAAAACATTAGTTACTTCCGAGCGGAGAGACACAGGTCAGATATCGACTGGAAAACACAGGAATGGCGTGGAAGAGTTCGACGACGGCCGGTGCATTTATCAGTGTTATCGGCATTGGTGCTCAATTCACGGGGCTCAGGGGCATACATTGGACTGCTGCCGTCACCCAGTGTGGTGGCAGTCGTTCTTACGGCGATGCTCAGTTTGTGTTGTTAGACTACATTTGGACCCCCCCCCCCCTCAGATCGAACACGAAAGCTTGAGCCATGGATTCGAGTTGGGCTGGTTTCTTCTGTCTCTTGCAGAAACGACCCATATCCACTGATGGACTACTACCCTATCCATCCAAGAAACATAGGACATCCCTCCCATCTTATCAAACCTCCAACCCCGGCCGTGTTGCGTCTTGGCTTCATCGCCGCCTTGAGCCTCACATGAATAGAGTCGCAATGCACGGGTTCGAAGTAACCCGGTCTGCTACGAATCTACAGCGTGGCCGAAATGCCTAGGCATGGGATATTATTAGAGGCAGACCATCAAACGGATGAGTTTCATGAAACCCCCCGGGGGGGAGGGGGTTGGGGGGTCCGAACGCACGGTTAACACTTTGGAAAGTATCTCGAAGGCTCATACTGATCGATAAGTGAGTGCCCTGGCATGGCATTTTGGCCGGGCAGCAACAGCATCCAACATCCCGCACGCGAGGGCTCCGACCGTGCCACCATGCCTAGGACCTGAATTATAAGCGGAAGCGGTGTAGTCAGACACACGAGGACTTCGAGTCAAGATTCCACATGCCAGCGCCTGTCGAAGATGTGCGTTGAACTCAGTCAGGTAATCTTCCTCTCAATCTGCCGCAAAAGCCTCATCCGCCAACCACCTACATCGGCGGCCGCCCATATATCCCACCCAGCCTACTGCCCGCCGTCGCCTTCGCTCTCCGAATCGTGCACCATGCCAGCCAGGCCGTCGCGCTCGGCCCCGAGCAGCGGCGCCCTCTCGCCGACCCTCCTCCCGAGCGACGCGGCGACGCTTATGGCCAGGCCGCTCAGGCCGTGGACGACGGTGCTCCCCAGGACGGCGAAGCAGACGACCGGCCAGATGAGCTCCTTGGCGACCTCCTTGTCGCCGTACGGCGGGCCGTGGGGCGGCAGCAGCGGCCTAGGCAGCGGCAGCGAGGTCCCCGTCTCGAGGTGCGCGCGCGCCTCGATGGCGAGGAACAGCGCGCCGACGCCCATGGGGCCGAAGTGCCCGCAGAAGAGCGCCTCCTTGCGCGTCTTGACGTCCGGGACGAGGCCGCCCGCCTGCAGCGCCAGGACGACGGGGAGCCTCCGCAGGGCGATGACGAGGAGGAGGAAGAGGAACAGGCTGCCGGGCCCCAGGTGGCCGTCGAGCACGTCGCCGCGCCCGGGGGAGAAGGACCGCCAGGGTATGACGGAGCCGAAGTAGACAAAGACGCCCGAGTCGAGGACGAGGTCGACGACGCCCTTGAACGAGGCCTCGCCCTGGACCTCCGAGGCCTTGCTCGAGAACCAGCCGTCGTGGGCGAACCCGATGCCGGCGCCGAAGGCGACGAGGAAGTCGTCCAGCCCGAGGGTGCTCCCGACGCCAATGCACAGCACGGCCAGGAGGAAGTAGAAGGCGACGAGGCTCGGGCGCGACGCGTAGCCCCTCCCCTCGGAGAAGCGCAGCAGGTGGATGGCGGCCCAGCCGATGACGTAGCCGGCGGCGAGCCCCAGCGCGCACTGGTACAGCACCGTGATGAGGAACCAGTCGGCGACGGCCTCGCCCGCGGAGCGGGTCTCGAAGACGTAGAGCCCCGCGTAGAGGAAGGGGAAGCTTGCGCCGTCGTTGCAGGCGCTCTCGGCCGAGAGGAGGTTGCGCACGCGGCTGGGCACGCGGGCGCTGAAGCGCGAGCCGCCCAGGACGGCGGCGGCGAGGACGGGGTCGGTGGGCGACAGGCAGGCGCCGATGATGGCGGCGGTGGGAAAGGAGGTCTTGAACACGAGGTAGGCGAGGAGGGTCGAGGCGGCCCAGGAGTAGGTCATGACGGGCCCCAGGAAGTAGAGGACCGACTCGCAGTGCGGCCGGCGCGAGAACCAGCGGGCCGGGAGCTCTATCCCGACGGCGAAGCACTGCACGCCCAGGATGACGCGGGTGAATTCCTGCGTGAAGGAGTCGTCCAGGCCCCAGTCGCCGTGGGGCGCGAAGACGTTGAGGAGGGCCGGGCCGAGGAGGACGCCGAAGAGGACGGCGAGCGGCGGCGCGGACAGGTGGAGGCGGTCCTGGATGAAGAGGGAGAAGAGCGAGTAGGCGATCAGGAAGATGGACAGGGCGAGATAGGTGAGGTGGGGAGGCGTAGGTTCGAGCTGAGACCACATGGTTAGAGGAGGATCATTGATGTATGTAGGTCTAGTGTTGTAGGGAGAGACTGGCGGACTGAAGAACTACAGTAACTATCTAGACCATATTCTAAGTATGTAAATACCCAATGGTGTAAGTCTGCATGGAAGCTCACCGACCAACTTTGTATGAAGAAGAAGGGTTGCTCCGCCTCGTCACCCTGAGGAATGCGCGGCAGGGAGGACGTCCATCATGCTTTCCGCTCTTTGAGTGAGGTGAGAAATCCCTACGCAACGTTCAGATCTGGTACCGTTCCATGGGCTAGGACAAAACATGACGTGATGGGTGCGATTCGGGATGGCTACACAGTTCGAGGCTAGCTCGACATGCCGGCACAACAACCATGACAACGATGATTCATTTCCTTGGGGCGGGCAGTTCCTGTCACACTTCCGGGCTTGTTTGGCCGGCCATCGTCGATGGCCTGAGAACGAGGAGGTCCATTCTGGAACCGTCGCCTTCGGGAACAGGGTTCAGCGAATAGGGAACATGACAATGATTGCTTAATGGGTGTTATCCGATAGTGAGGTCCTCTGGTGTTGACGACAAAAGAGGGAGAACGTTCAGGAAGGCTAGAGGCGAGAGCACAGGCAAGGGAATCTTATGGCTTAGTCATCACGTCAACTTCACCTCATCCATCACTTGGATGAGCCCGGAATCCTCGACCTTGCTATCCACGAGTTTTGAGAGTGACGTGATACTAATCTACACCCCATCCTCTTAGACCGGGCGTGGTAGACGCTCAAGTTCGTCACAATTCAAAACCCCGACCATGAAGCAGAGCCCTCCCAAGTAATACCCAAACCCCCAGGCCAAGGCAGGCTCCCCACGATCCAACACACACACGACCACACCACATGCTATAAATACCATGGTGCGCACGCCCACCGTCCCTGCGAGCTGACAACACGGGAACTGACCCACAAGCCAGGCCAACTTCCCCAACCTGCGGAGGCTGTTCATAGAGGCCAGGAGCGAAGACGAGGAGAGGGAGGTCTCGAGGAAAGCAGTCAGTCCGGTCCAGCCCCGCCCCATCCACCACCAAGCCATGCACCCCCCGCCAAGCTTCTCGCTCCCTATCCCCGTCGTCTCGGTTCCTTAATTTCGTAAATTGGCTCGCGAGCGGAGATGGCTTCTCGTGTCTACGAGAAGGCAAGCTGACCAATGAAACCCCCTCCGATCATCCAGTTCTACAACGCCGTGCTGTTCATGGGCTCCGTCGCCGTCTTCAGCCTGATAGCGCAGCGGATGAACGCCGGCAGGTGAGGCTGCGAGATGAGGCGGATCGAGGCAAGGATGTGTCGTCCGAGAAGTTGATGCTGGATGTAGGGCAATTTTCGTGGCGGAGGAGGAAGAGAAGGGTGAATCGCCTCTTACAGGCTTCCTTCCTACCTCCAGACTCAACCCGCCTCCTACACACCACGGAACTTCTCACCCACGAGAGCGCATGCACGAGGAAAGCAGAGATGAAGCTGGGAGGCGTGAGGCGCTCGCTGTTCACAGTCACTCCGATTTCATCCCTACCTAGGTACCCAACACGGCCGTTGTAGTCGTACAAGTTTCCAATACGCGTGAAGACCCAAAGGCGAGATCGGTCTCTGGCTGATGTACAAGGACTGCGAGATGGTCCTTCCCCCTTCTCTCTCCACCTACAATGGAATCCAAACGCCCCTTCCCAGAGAGGACGATGGCGGCCCTCAGTACAGCTGCAATCAAAGCGCATGAATTATTTCCAATCCGACCACAAACGTGCATGCTGCAAACCCGAGTAGGCGGGCTGTCGAGACAAGAGACACCTCTCAGTCCTCGTCACTGTCGTCGTCCCCCAGGAACGCCAGCTCGGGCCGGACCTTCCTCCTCCGCCCGCTGACCTTCGGCGCGTCGCTATCCTCATCCTCCTCCTCCCCATCGCCGCCCTTGTCCGTGGCCCTTTTCTCCTGTTCGTCCTTGTCAGTGCCTCCTTCACCACTGCCACCGCCACCCTCATCCTCGTCTTCGCTTTCCGCAAGCTTCCCTTTGGGCGCAGCCGCCCTCCGGCCCCGCCGCCCGCCGACCCCCCACAGGTCATTCATCTCGTTGACCGCCTCCAGCTCGGCCGCCAGCTCCCGCCGCTCCTTGATCTCGCGAGCCTTGGCCTCGGAGAAGCGCCCGTCCATGCCCACGTCCCGGAGCATCCCACGAAGGTGCCGTATCTTGGCCTTTGGGTCGCCGCCGCAGCCCTTGAGCTCGAAGCCCCAGATCTTGCGCACGCCGCACTTGACCAGCTGGCCCTGCAGCTTCTTGACCTCGGCCTCGTCTGGGTCCGCGTCGTCCGCGGCGGCGGCGCCCCCTGACTTGCGCCCGCCGCCCTTGGCTGACGAGGTGGCCTTCTTGCCCGCCGGCTCCTTGGACTTGCGCTTCTTCTTCGCCGGCGGCTCGTCGTCTATCACCGATGAGAGCTCGCTGCTGTCGCCGTCGTCGTCGTCTTCCGCGGCTGGTTTGGCCTTCTTGGCCGGCGCTGCTTTAGTCTTGCGCTGCTTCTTGGGCGGCGGGGGCTCGTCATCGATCACCGAGGACAGGGAGCTGCTATCGTCCTCGTCCTTGATGGCAGCGGACGGCTTCGTCTCTTCCTTCTCGCTCTTGGGTGGCGAGGACAGGGGCGAGTCTTCCTTCTCGTCCGGCTCCTCTTTCGCGCCCGCGGTCGAGACCTCTATGCCATCGGCCGCGACGGAAGATTTGTCTGCTTCGTCGTCTGCCTCGGCGGCCTTGCGCTTGCGACCGCGCTGTGGTGCCTTGGCCTTTTTCTGTTGCTTCTTTTTTGGTTTTGCCTTCTCTTCCTCAAAATCATCAGACGCACCGTCCTCCTCTTCTTCCTGGTCCTTATCATCGTCCTCATCCTCGTCCTCGTCCTCGTCCTCTGGTGGATCGCTGAGCTCCGATTCGGATTCCGACTTAGCTTTCGTTGGTTTCTTCTTGGGAGCGGCCTTGGTCGGCTTGGGCGGTGCGCGCTTGGTGCCATTCTTCTGGGCCTTCTTGGCCTTGGGTTTAGGCGACGGCTCCTTCTCTTCTTGTTCGGCCGCGGGTTGCGATGAAGGGGGCTCGCCGCTCGCTTCTTCTGCCACAAGCTCGTCCTATGGTTGTGGGGTCAGCCCTGGGCGCGCGAGCCGGACTAGTTAGATTTACGAGACGGGATGGAGGACGGACCACTTGTTTCTTGATGAGCACTTTGGACCTTGCCTTCCAGTCGTCCTTTGCGAAGAAGCCTTCCTCGAGGCCCTTGTCTTTCTCAACCTTGGTGCGCACGGTGTTTACAGAGAGGTTCTCGCGGTCGGGGCCATTGAAGATGTCCTTGACTGCGGCCAGGAGAGCGGCCTCGAGGTCTTTGTCCCCCATGGTCTGATATTTTCTCACCCTATCCTAACCAGCTGCAATGCCCGTGTTCGATGTTGCGGGCAAGATGTTGTCAGGCCGAGTGTGGAGCAGTCGCGGCTCTGCTGGCGCCAAAGATAAAGCCGTGTCGCGAATGGGCCGCGGTCAACAACAAAAGACAATGGAACTCGGAACTGGGAGTGATTGTAGCGGGTGCAAGGTGCCAAAAAGGATGTACTGTCATTTATGCAAAAACCGACAATGCAGTCGCCACCAGAATCGACACTGCACAGAACGGTCAATTGACCGTGTCGCGTCGTGGGAGTTTGTGGGGTGAGAGTGTTTGGGTGACGCGCCGGGGCAGATCGGCAGCTCAAGTGGGGCTGGGGCTGGGCTGGGGCTGGGCTTTGTTTCCTCTCCAGCTTCTTGGACTCGGGGCCGGGGCACTGCACTGGTAGGCTCACAGACGCAATGACCCGTGCTTTGGGATGAGCAGGGGTGGGCCTGGCTGCCCGGATCACCCTGCCCTGCCCTCCACGGTTCCTTCCGCCTTAGTTCCGGGGTACTTAAGACAACTAACTCAAGGAGCCTTGCACTTGTTTCCTCTCCACGGTGGCAGCACGTCAAGATGGAATCTTTTCCACCACTTCAAACGAATCCCTCCTGCCTGGCTCGGGGACTTTGATGTTTTGGCTGTTTCTACAACCTATCATCTATGTATATGGCTGTAAATTCTTCCACTCCAACTTGCTGAAACCTATAATCAGATTGAAAGCCCTGTCCCTGCTCTTGAAATTGTCCAAGGTGACAGCCTCGATCTCGCCCTCGGCCTCGTAGGAAATCTCCAGGGAGTTGAGCAACTTCGTGGCACCTGAAATCGGCATTGCCTGTCTCGCCCTCGTCTGCTTCTTCGACATTTCCTTGATCTGAGGGAACTTGATACGAAATCTTACGTCGCCCGCCTGGGAAGCTGACTGTATTATGTGCGAAGCCTGCCACCGTACCGACGTGGTCGACACAACAAGACGGCCTGGGTGGCGGTTGAGGACGCAGCCGAACGAGGCCAAGTCCACCTCGGGCACTTCTGAGCCGTCAAGTCGGACTTGGTCCTTTTGGCGGCGAGAGCGCAGCCCCTTCTCCACCCTCTCTGCATGCTTTTGGAGTTGTTCGAAGCTCCATGATGCGTGTGTAGGGATTCTCCAGAATGCCCACCGTATCTGGGACACGAGAAGACGGTACTGCGGGTGCAGGCTCGAGATGGGCCACGCACAGAAGAACACGAGGCCGAGGCTGAGATAGGTTGCCCATAGCATGAAATGGACCGAGAAGACGTTGAAACAGACTACCAGGCTGAACAACATACACATAGTCTGTATGGTCCCCACTGGTGATTTCCAATGGTAAAAGCTGGGATGGTCATTAGCCATTTATACCACGGGTGCTAAGTAAACACTGGACATTAAGAAAATCTGAGGCTTTGGATCGTGAGAAGCGACGTACTTGTCCAAGATTTCGAGCAGATCTGCGAGGTCATTGAGCTGTAGCTGTAGAGTCGGTCCAATCTACAAAGTCGCTCAGCATGTTGTCGACCGAAGGAAGTATGCTCGCACCAGGAGTGATTAATTATTACCAGTTCAAATAGCGGCCCCACCCAGTCTTCCTGCCCGCTCTGATCTATAAGCTCCGCAACAGTAGCGGGCGATTGGCTGTCATCGAGCTTGCGTTCGATCGCATCCTTGGATTCAGTCGGACGAGACGGGTGTGACTGGTTCATCGCGACGTAGTATAGGATGAGCAGGAGCTATACGGACGATAAGCCACGAGCTAGAGGTTGTCAGCTGGGATGATCACTCACAAAGCAGCTGGCCACGCGATCTATCAGCAAGAGGAGAGCATAAACCGCCGCCCACCCGCCTGTTTTCCACGGGTCTTCCCAGCGGTAGACAGACCGCAGCCTCACAATCCACTCCTGAAGGGGGGTGCTGACGACGAGCGCCCTCGTGAAATGGCGGCGTAGGGTGTCGGTATCAAATGGTACGTGGTCGAAATGATCCACGTATTGACTGGTGTACGGCCAACTAGCGTGAAGCAGGTACTGACACGCAAAGATTAACGACATTCATGAAACCTGTTTTGAGATCCGGGGTGCCTCAAGAGCAAGCCTTACTGTCCCAAGATACTTATCCCACCTCACAGCCTTATTGCCATCTTCGTCGATATACTCGCAGTCCTCAACCTTGGGGAGCTGATGTGGCCTCCTGTCCACAACAGCCACCCTCCTGACAAAGCCGTCTGTCTGCCAAGCAACCCGCAAGCTGCTCCTCTCCTCCTCCAAGCCCTGCAGCTCCTCGACGTATTCCTGCCGGCGGTCTTGTCCCTGGTCTTCCGAGGTTTTCTGGTATGGCCCGTCAACACCGGGTTTGTGGTCTAAGGTACAGGCATCTTCGACGTTCTTTTGTGCTTCGAGGAACTTCTCGTCGTTCTTCTTTGGCATGACGGGCCGTGCACTGGCCAGTTTCGTTGAGAATTTCTTGTTGATCTGCTTCTGGACCGAGCTCCTGGGATGTATGGCGGTCTCTGCCGCAGTTTTGATAATGTGTTTGGCTCTTTCACTGGTCGTTGGATTTTCGCCGTATCTTGACGACTCCACTTCCGGGTTCAGGCCGGGGTCGTTTTCCAAATCCTGCACCAGGTCGCTCGCGTCCTCGGATGAGTTTCGTGCAGACATCTCGGTGATGCGTAACTGCGTGATCGACTCAACCTTGGATACATGGAGTCGATGATCGATAGCGCAGGAATACTGAAGTTAAAGCTGATACTCAGAATACCCGCATGAGTTGGCTTGTGCTTTCATTGGGCTTTTGGCCACGCTAAGCTATGACTCTAGAATGATGCAGATGGAGGGCACCCTCCCTTGTGCAACCACTCTGCGTGGGTGATGTACCCATGACGATGGAGAGCCTGGTAGTTCGAGTCTACCATACCGCAGAAACGCGCCAGCCAAGTGAATCATGGTCTGTCAATTCAGTAATTGAATCATGTGGAATACGATGCACAATACCAGTTTCCAATTGAGAGTTAGAGAAAATCCTTGGAACGCTTGGAATGTGAAGCTACTTGGCGCAAACCACAGACGAGGGCAGTTAGGAACGACCTAGATATTGACCAATGGAGGTCTTCGTTGAGCTGCTGCTAAGTAGTTGGTTTTGTTCTTAATCTGGGCTCAAATCTCCCTTTCTTCTTTAAAAAAATGCGATCGATCCCTTAACACAGTCGTGAACGCTCAAGGACCCAGCGTTCGATAATGAATACTGGTGCTAAGTAGATCATACAGAACCTTCCCTTCTGGCCTGTGTGGAGGCAAGCCATCCGCCCAGCTTTGGGCTCGGAGCGGCGGACTTGGGCCGCTTCCTCACGGCACATGCGCTATCGTCGTCGTCGTCCTCGGGCCAAGACATATAAGCCTCCTCTTCCTCGTCATCAAAGACCTCACAGAGCCACTCATGCCGTCGGATATGTTGCTCCGAAGCCGGGAAGCCGGTTCTGCGAAGCCACATGAAGATATTCAGTGTGGCCGTGCCAGAAGCGGAATTGTGCTCCAGATCCAGCTTGTCATAGGGGACCTCCATGCTTGGATCTGGCACTGAGACTGGCCGCTGGTCAGCATCATACAGTGCCGCAGGCTGTTGTGTGACGCTGACGGGCCGACCATCTTCCCAGCAGTTCCAGGCTCATCCTGTATACCTGAGCCCGTGGCCCACACAACCACCGTGGATCTGGACCTCAAGCTCGGCATCTTTGAGCTCGACAGACCCAAAGGGTTTCCAGGGCGTGAAGGGGATATTCTGCTGGTAGTCCTTGGATGCAAGATAGGCAAGGCGGCACTCGTCTTCTCGCCGGATACGCCCAGAATTCGTGGCGGCCACCGGCAGCTGCATAAACGTCTGGATAGTGCCTGTCCATGCTGCCGATAGCAAGTCGATCTCAAAAGATCCGCAGCGTGCCCTGTCGAGCAAAGAGGTGTGTGCCCCGAGAACCGCCGCCCCTACCCAAAGGAACCCGACTTTTGATGACCTTCGTAGCAGGGTGTGGATCAGTAGGGGTGGATCGTCAGAGACATTGTCCAAGGCTGCAAACGTCCCCTGCAGGAAAGGGCTGACAAGATTGCAGGGCACCGAAGGGTTGAAGAAGCAGCTTAGGTGCAGAGCTTCTATGCCCCGGGTGTTGCAGCTCAGTGCCAGGAGCTTGTCGACCTGTGCCAGAGGCAAAGGCGGAGAAACCTTGCTTTGTCGTGATCGAAGCACGTGGGTGCTTACAGATGGGGCCGGCAAGGTGATCCTGCTGCTGAAGCGGGTGGCGAATGGCAGGCATACGACAGCGGACAGTGCTGCCCGGCTTTGGTCGTCAACACCATACATGGCGACGTATTCTGAAAGGTAATCTAAAGCGGTGGCAGAATTAGGTGCAGCGGCCGGGACAGGAGAATGTCCCAAGAAGAGAGGTTTCAGTGCAGTTCTGGAAGATAGTGTGATGGACCAAGGTGAGTACAGTGTCCTCCTGTCAGTCTCGGCAGTAGCTAGCCAGCCCTGGCCTGGAACAAGGAGTGCTTGCCACCAGCGCGCGGCCGCTCCGCTCATGGCCTCGATAGGTACAGTGTTGGCTGTAGGCTCATGTTTTGTTGACTCTGCTTCGGCACCGGTATACTGTATATTGTTGGCGCCTGGAACGAGCTCTGTCCATCTCGCGGAGAGAATGTAGGCCCAGGACAGGGTGAGGATGGCGACATGATCGTCCTTATCCCCGAGAAAGGGCAGAAGGCCACTCCCAGAGGAGCCGCTCAGTGTCAGCTTTGTGGGTTTGGACTTGGTGATATAAAAGCTGTGTTTTTGAGGCTCTATCCCTGGCAGGCCGGGGCCGCAGCTCGAAAGGGATGGGCCGGAAGACGTTGAGCCAGCTGCCGCGTCCCAGGAGGATACACCGCTGGCTACCCAGCAGTCGGATGACTTCTCAAGGTTCAGGCCGCTGGGTAACGCAGGATGACCCGGAAAGGCATGGTAGATCGCCCTTAGGCTGTCTAGGGCTTCTTGTTTTGCCGCCGTAGGCCCGCGTTGTGAACAGCATGACCATGCTCTGAAGCCGAGCTCGAAAACAGAGCGGCATAACTCGGGGCGGGGTGTCACCGCGTTCTCGTCGGGATCCATGTCTTTGGAGGCCAGGACGAATCAGAAATTTGTCGAGATTGAATATGGCAGCCTGGTCTTACTTTCACCGGGATATGAATATGTGGTGGCGCAGGGTATGATTGACCTCCAGTTGGAACCTCGATTTTGGTTTGCCGGCAACTCCAGAGCCTCTTTCCTTAATAGTATTCTGGTTGTTAGTTAAATTTATTAATAGTTTAAGTTTTTAAAAATAAATTAATTAAGAATTAAATATAAATTTATAAATATTTAATTTATAATATAATTTTTAAAAAACATTTAAAACCTTTTTAAGCTTAGGGTCAGGGTAATTAAATATTATCTAAGCATATAATTAAGGGTTGAAAAGTGTGAGTATGTGCAGGAAAGGCAGCCAGGATAAGGACTGCCCACGTCAGGTATCAGTGTCTACCACCACGAGCAGCAGGTCATGCAAGTGTGTGTATTAGTGCTCGCTAGGTATGTTATGAATAAGCCGAAATGCTGCCCGCTGCGCCCAGGGGATGAAAATGCTTCTATGCCAGTCTCTGCGCTATGCCCATGCATGAATGCCATACCAGAAAACTAATGCAACGATGATACGAGCAAGCAACTCCCCGAGGGCTCTAAGTAAGCCCAGAGGATGCCCATCTGGCATGAGCAACCCTCAGACCCCCTTCTCAACGTCCGCATCCACAGCAACAGCAGTGGTCCCCCCATTCGAAGCCTTCGGTGCTGCTCCCACAGGCGCTTCCCCACCGTCCACACCACCCTCAGGAGTGACACTCCTCACCACCTCGCCCTGCTCCTGCCCCCGCTGGCCCCGGTTCTTAGCCTCGAACCGGGCGCGCTTCCGGTCGTTCTTGGCCTGCTCCTCGCGCATCTGCCTGATGACGGAGCTCCTCGCCCGGATCCTGTCGCCCCAGCGGTAGAACGCCCAGGGTATCGGGATGAGCAGGACCTCGAGCAGGCCGAGCAGCGTCCCCGCCCACTGCGGCGACAGGGCCTGGTACATGCGGGAGCCGGCCAGGGGCAGCGTCGCGCCGAAGATGCTGCGCATGACGGCGTTGCCCGCGAGGGCGGAGGCGGCGAAGTAGCCGTAGGCGCCCGCGAGGTAGTTAGACCCGTAAATGAAGCACAGCGTGTTCTGTTTGCGGGGGTTGTCAGCCACGGTAGATGGGTGGGTCGCTCATGGCGGCCAGGCTGAGAGAGGCCTGGTTACAGGTGACGGGGGATCTTTCTGTTGACTCACTCCGCACCCAAAGGGTATGCCGAAGGCGATGGGGATCGCCCAGTGGATTGTGATAGGGACACATGTCCAGGAGAACACCAGCTGGCCGATGGGGGTGAGGACGGCGCCGATGCACATGATGCTTGCGGAGGCTTCAGGGGGCACGCGGCCCGTCTCCGGGTCCTTTTGGTGCGAGTTGATGATTCTGCGCCATACCGGCTCCATGAATATCGCGATGAGCGTTCCAATGCCGATTCCGACGAAGGACAGGCCAGTCTGCCCCGGCCCCCAGCCACGTTGTTGCTGGAATACGATGGGGTACGCCACGAAACACTGTTGGCCAAAGTCAGGTCCGCCAATGATACAAGGGCCTGCCAGAATCTGGCGTAGGACGAAGCTTACCAGGTACAGGATCCCATAGATGACGCTTATCCTGTCGGGGGGGGGGGCTCTTAGTACAGATTACAGGCAAGCACGGAGAAACAGGTGCATGAGACAGAACAAGTGCTTACCAAATGTTGAAGAACCAGAGTATCGGCTCCGTGAAACTAAGCTTGAAAGGCCGGCTCAGGTTCACCTTCATCAACTGGGCAGTCGACTTCTTGGAGTCGTACTGGCACCAGTACCTCGGCTCGTCCTCCTCCTTCCTGCGCCGCGCGGCCTTCTGCTGCAGGATCTGCGGCACGTACGTCTCCTTGACGGTGGCGAGGGTGAGGACTGCCACCCCCGTGAGGATCAGCACGATCCAGTTGTCCCACCTCCACCCCAGGTACTGCGCGACGTAGCCCCCGATCAGCGGGCCCGTGACGGGCCCGTTCAGCGGGGCGATGCTCCACCAGCTCATGTACCGGGCGCGGTTCTCGTCGGTCGAGATGTCGGCGATGGTGCCGGCGCCGTTGCAGATCATGACGGCGCCGAACAGGGCGCCCAGGAAGCGCACGGCGATGATCTCGGCCAGGGACGTCGCCAGCGCGCAGGGGAGGACCAGCAGCGCCGACACGGTCATGCACACGAGGTAGACGGGCCGCCTGCCGAAGAGCTCACTCATGGGCGCCACCACCAGGCTGCCGCTCGCCAGGCCCAGCAGGTACGTGGTCACGCCGAGCGTCACGACGGTGGGGTTCCGCTCGCCGAACTCGTCCATCAGCCCGGGCAGCGTCGCCGTGTACGACGTCGAGTAGAGCACCACGACCCACGTGGAGTAGCTCACCGCCAGGATGACCCACCCCTGGTACCAGGCGGGCCACTCGCGCGGGTTCGCCGGGTCCCTGCGGTCGGCGTCGAAGGCCACCTCGAAGTCGGGCGGGCGCGACCACGTGCTGGCGCCGGTGGCGCTGGTCGCGCCCGTCCGCACGCGGGACACGTGCTCCTGGTAGTCTGCGTCGTGGTCCGGCCGGGAGAGGGCGTTCTCCAGGGGCGAGAGCGGGTCGGTGTTGTTGGTGTAGTTGGAAGACCGGTCATCGTCGGCGTCGGCGGTGGTGGCGGCGGCGCCTCGGGAGGCGGGCCGTCGTCTGCTCGCTGCTCGGCTCCGGGGCTGGGACCGAGACCGGGACCGGCAAGGTGCCGGTGTTTTTGTTTCTATGGCCGGGGCGATCTCCAGTGAGTCCTTCTCGTCCACTGTTGAGGAGTTCTCAGTGTGGTCCGTGTCCCGGGTTGCCTCCTCGCCTCGTCCATCGCGCTCTGGTGCCGATTCCGTGGCGAAGTCGCGGGCCTCCATCGTGGTAGGTAGAATTGCTGTGCGGATATGGATTCTCGGCCCGATGGTCAGCTCGGCCGGCTGGCGGGCACACCACGGCAGGCTTGCCGGGGAGCGTTGAGGCGAGAAAAAGTGTAAGTGAATTTGCCAATTATTGTGATCCTGGAACTGATAAAGAAAAAGGCTTGAAGAATGATGTTGGAAAATGAGATGTATCTATCACAGGTCCATGCCAGCAGTGATAAAATGTGGGGGATGCTGGGGAGTCGACGATTCAAAATAAGGCTTGGCTGTTCGACGAAGATATTCACCGTTGGGGACTGAGAGGTATTGGATGTGGCGGCGTTCTAAGTGTGGTAGATCCTGTAACATCGACCAAGGGTAAGAGGGCAGGAAGGATATGACAAGCGGCAACAATTTTCCCCCCTCCCTTTCTTGTTTCAATGTTTCCCCTTGCTGGCTTCTTGACAGTCTTGCGCAGACACGCATAGACGAGAGACGGCAAGTGGATCCCGGAGATAACCACACCGCACGCAAGCGGCATCGAGGACCTGCTGTGACCGCTGATGTGACCGCTGCCGCAGCCGAGGGAGTCATGGACGGCTCCATTTACAGCCGCCCGCCGTTTAATCCCCGCCCCCCGACGGGCTCTTGAGCTGCTGGTTGGCAGGAGATGTGCAAGTGGTTAGCTGCGGGTGGTTGCTGATCGCTGCGGGGCCCCCTTCACTACGCCCTTC
Source organism: Diaporthe aspalathi (assembly GCA_001447215.1). Classification (NCBI taxonomy): domain Eukaryota; kingdom Fungi; phylum Ascomycota; class Sordariomycetes; order Diaporthales; family Diaporthaceae; genus Diaporthe; species Diaporthe aspalathi. The sequence continues at coordinate 45,634 of LJJS01000699.1, forward strand.
GGTAGGCATATTCCCGCATCACGCATCCTGCAGGCGGGCCCCTGTCCTCGTGGCAGAGGATAGGAGAGACCAAGAGGTTAGCGTAGATGCCACGGGTCGCGAGGAGGGCCCACGAGAGGTGATGGGTCTGGGGGATACCCCGCAAGAGCTGCTCCCCTTTGCCCAGGGAGATGTGCCCACGCCGGCATGAGGCTATACCCGACTGCTGGAGTGCCAGAGACGACCCGGTTACACGGCATGGGAGTGCGCAGACGACAGCGACCAGCAACGGCAGCGGCAGTTTCGGCATGGCTGTTGTCTCGGCCAACTAGCGAGTCGGCGAGCCTTCTCACTTTTCGCGCCATTTTAGGGTATTTTCTCGCGCCCGAGGCCGGGGTTTGGCACCGCTTCTTCTGTTCGTGGCTTGTTCGTTCGGCACAGGCCGAGCCGACTGCGCTTTGATTCTCCATGTGGAAGGAAATTCGGTGCTCCATATTTCTGAGTTGCCCCGGTTGACCACCGAAGTTCTCGGCTGGGGAGACATGATGTCGAAATAAAGACTCGGTCGAGACTCAACAGACTCAAAACTCAATCGGCGGGGTTGGCGGGGACACAGCCAAATCCCAGGAATCTTTGCACTCACCCTCCACCCCCCACCCCCCCAACTGTTGATATCCCCACATCCCTGTTTTAATCTGCAAGGGGGTATTACATCACTTCTCATTCTTTTTGTTCTGCTTGCTCTCACTTGTGGGTAATTAATTGCTCATGGAACTGCCCTCTTCCGAAGAAACTGTGATATTGCTTTGCTGTGCTACAGGATGTCTTCAGTATTCTCTTTTTAGTTCCAACGTTGCCCAATCACTTTGGAGCATCACAAATCAACCCGTGGTTTGAGGATTCTCATTCAACCAAGACACTAGATGTCATATCGGTGCAATGGTTGCTTTGCCTCAGATGTGCATACGTATGAGATGTTCATTCCAGCTATTCAATGCAGGCACAGATGTCGTGTCCCTTAATGATCGTAGCATGGGTAGACCAAATCCACTGATACGAGAACATGATCTGGGCAGATAGATCTTGGTCGAGGTAGCCTTCTTTGAGCCCGATCCCCTGGCTCTCAGGCCCAAGACTGCTCAGGTGCTCAAAGTAGTGCGGAGGTGGCGGATAGTATGGGGTATGACGAGGGTGCTCGGTTACCCAGCTATGCTATGACAACTTAGAAGAACCTTCTTGGAGGACTTGTGGGTCAGGATTGAGTTCAGAATAAAGCACAAATTTTGTACACAGGAAACTACATGCAGTGATGATTATTGTCCAGAACGAGCCAAACTAGTTACATACGTAGGCATCGGCGCAAACCTTTACAAATTCATTTGTAATTTCCTTACATACGTAGGCATATGCCATACGCAGTGACTAAGTGAAGAGGTGAATAAACTTGTAACTTGAAGCTAGAACAGTAATTATGTAGGAAGTGGTATTCTTGAAATACATCTAAGAGGGGGTGTAAATTATGGTTTTTATAAGGCTAGGGGGAAAGTCGGAGGGGGTGAGCGTAGAAGTCAAAATGAGGTTTCCACTTGCCCGTGTGTCCATGCACGTGGTGCTCGAGGAGCTTCCACCCTTTCGGACCACCCAAGTCCCGGGTTGGTGGCCGAAAAGACACTGGCGCCAAAGGGAAGAAGACAGGACAACCTTGACCATGACTGCAGATCCCCTCCCTCGGCCCTTCGCGCTTTCGGCCATGGCGGCGCGGCCTTGGCGGCGTGTTCTTCTTCTCCTCAAGTGGCCGGGGCAAAGCCAATGGGACAGGTTGCGTGTCCATTTTGTGCGACTGCCGTTGGTGTTAGTGGTGTCCCCGTCCCGGTCACACACATGCTGGACACGCTGGTCGGAGTCTCCCTTCGTGGACATTCCGGTTGCGGAAGCGGATGCGCACGCCGTCCCACTGATTATGCCGGTCGCCGGCGGTGCTGCCGCTGCCGGCCTCGTGTCGCCGAATGCGATGTGCCGGCACTGTGAGCCGCATCTTTGTCTACCGGGAGGTCATGCTGCACTCTGATCGAAGTGAAAAATAGAGAATATCATTCGAGAATTGTGGCATCGCAAATCCAGTCCACAGGCACATATGGACAGCCGTCAACTCAGCAGTGTCGTGTTCCCAACCGCCCCCAACGCCGTGTTTATATTACAGCCACAAATATCCACATCAACACCATCACCACCGCCCGCCCACGGCAGCGACGTCGACGGCGACGACCAGAACGATGACGACGACGACAGCACCAGCCCGTCCATGTACCGCCACCGGTGTGGCGCGCCATGCACGTACCGGGAGGCGGACAGCCCGAGCAGGAACCCGGCGAGGAGCAGAGCCGCGGCCGACAGCGCCGTGAGGAAGAACTGGCCGCGCATCAAGGCCCGCTCGTCGACCCACGTGCGCCGGAACCGCAGCCTGCCGACCCGCATGTAGAAGAGCTCCGTCGCGACGTGCCCGCCCTCCCGGGGCATCTTCATCTCCGGGCTCGCGCGGTCCGAGTACTTGTCCTCGACCCTGTTGTTTTTTGTGCAAGGTTTTAATTTTCAGTTATTTCTTTTTTTTCATGGCGCGGTCGGGTCAGCCCACGTCAACTTCAGACTGCACCGCCCGAGACCTCGAACTTCACGTACTGATGGGGGTGTGGGGGGCGGGAGGGGGGAAATAGACTTACACCAGGCTCAGGCACAGGTCGCCCTTGAGCTGCGCCTTCAGCTCCAGGTTCACGTCCAGGTTCAGGTCGATCTTCAGCTTGGGCGTCTTGCCGTCGCCGCCGCCGCTCCCGGCCGACTTCGGTATCATGGGGCCCAGCCCGGACGGCCCGCCGCCCCCCAGGCCGAGCAGCGAGTGCGCGCCGCCGGGCCCGCCTCCGGCCTTGGCCAGGGCGTTCTTGTTGCGCCGCCGCCGCCTCCGCCCGCTGCTGCTGGTCGTCGAGTGCGTCGAGTGGGCCGAAACCGAGGCCGTGTCGCCCTCCCCGTCGTTGTTGAGCTGCTTCTGGAGGTGGTCCATGAGCTGGTTCGCCGTCGAGCTGGGCCCGCCGGGGGATGGCTTTGGGATCGTGCCTCTTGAGGCCGGCGGGCTTGGGGGCTGGTCTGGGGCGGACATTGTGTGTGTCCGTTGGGGAGACGTGATGTTTACGCGACAGATGGGGCCGGCTTCACGGCGAGTGTATGTTCGCTGGCGTTGTTGGATGTCTTCCTTCGTGCACGGATTCTGGGTGTCTGACTCGGCAGATTCTGGCCAGTTCGTTGTTTGATGCTGTTCCTACAAGTCGACGCAGAGCTTGGCTCGAGCTGGCGAGTCGCGCCTCAAAAGTATCCAAGGTGGCAAGTCGGGGAGATCTCAAGTGGATGGATATATCAGAATAGGTATGGTCCGGAAAGGAGGCAAACGTGCGACGGTAGTTTTCACTTGGAGCAAGACGGTGCTCTACGACAGAAAATATTTGGGACGAAGCTCCGAGCTGAGCTTATGCCTCCTCGGCGGGACAAGTATTATTCTACTCCGCCCTGGGAACTCCCCCAAGGTGGCGATGGTCGCACACCATGGCGAGGGGCGAAAGCTCCCTCAGCCCGCGGATTCTCTGACAGCAGACTGTCACAGCTGGGGCCTGGGGAACGAAACAAAAGCTCCCCCCCTCCAGCGGGAACGTGCCCGCGTGCATATTGACAGCAAAAACCCCTCTGCCCTGCGTGCTCCGGGTGGCGAGTGCTGGCAACCATCGTGCAATGTGCTAGGGTCCTGCGACAGGGCGCGGGTGGTTGTGGCATGATGCCGCTTGTTTCTGAAACATGGTTCGAGACCCCGAGTCGTACCCTGCAGGGTGGTGCTATGGCACGCAGGGTATGGGTATCATTGCACAATCCGTTCATAGTAAAGCGTCGACAGCGGGAAGGGCCGCTTCATCCCTGGTCTGCTTTATAAATTCGTGGTCACGTTTTGACGCCTTCATTGTGATGCATCATCATCACCCATTTCCGTTGAGCGAGCGGGCAAGTCGCTCGGATTCGCTAATACGGGTACGAATGCAACAGGTTCCACCTCTCCTTTCTCGGCCAGCACAGACCATGAGGGCACACACTGAACCCCCCCACTATCCGAGGACTCTAGGTTTCTTGCTATTTTCAAGCTGACTCGGATGCTCTCGGTTGACAGGTCGACATGCAAGGTCCCCCGCCTCTTGCGGGGGGTCCATGGATGTCTTGGCCCAATGTCAGATGAAACCCCCAGGCTTGTGCGACCAGGGTAAGCTTAACCCATGTCCCGAGTCTCCGTGAGATGCTAGCCGCGATGGAGGATCCTGAGAAACACTTCATTTAACCTTGCAACCTTGGCTTGGGGGCTTGATTGTTGCGGCCCAGCCGTGTCCGGGTTGAGCAATCTCTCCAGGGGGCAGGGTATTCGATCTACAGCTGGGGTCGGTGTCGGGCTTCCTCCCTCATGGGATGAACTCTATTTCTGCTCATCGACCCATTGATTCCAAGTCTACTCTTAAAATCGTCAGATAGACATCAGGGGCAAGTCGACGCCTTGTGGGCCGGGGACCGGGGCGGGGACGGGGACGGGGGAGTGACCTCGTCCTGACGGCGGTTAACGTCGTTGTCAGGGCGTGGCGTTGCACTTGAAGGCTATCTCTGGTGGCCGGCGAGGTAGAATCCATGCCGATAATATCCGCTGACTCTCGATATGACGTTGTTGGTATTCACGTTGCTCGGTCCAATTATAGACTACCTGCAGCCTCGTGTAAGTGCCCTAGCGCGGTGGCAAGGCTGCGGCACATTGTGTACAGTCATTGGGCACAAACCTTCACATTGTTTTCCAGGGGTTTGTAGACCAGTTTGATTATGTTCTCAGGCATAATAACAGGTCTTATGAGCCATGCTTCTCCTCATATGAATACATACCTTTTTCTTTTGTTAATATTGCGCAATGACTGCTGGCGCTAACTCGATGTCCTGTCTGCACCTCATCTCACAATACAACGTTGCACACTGGCTTAGGCTCGCACAATAATCCCTCGTTAGCCGAGGTCTCGGTAGGAAAGCTGACAGATCAAAATGTATCACAGGTCGCTGGAACATCCTTCATTACCTACTTGGGTATGGTGATGATCCTTACAGGACTTTGCGTGCGTCATCTTCAACACGGCAGACAGCACTCAGAATTGGAGAAACGGCCTCATGGCGCAGGATTCTGGGATGAACAGTGCTTAGGACTTTCCACCATACTTGGTGTCGATCGCGTCATCTGAGACACTGATGGGGATTATGGCGGAGCTGGATGCCCTGGCACACTTCTTCATCCGCCGAGCTGCATCGCGCAGTGGAAGCTGCAAACGTCCCTTGGCCAAATGGTGAAGACTCCAAACACTCATCTCCAATCAACTCATTGCGTTCTCAATATGAGTGCAGCATACTGCAAACTGGCTGTAGAGAGGTCTCTAACTTTCTACAACTGTCCATGTTCCCAACCTCATTACCAATTCTTGTGAATTGACTAGTTATCGACATACACAACTATGCTGGCTATGACCACAATAGCACTGGTTAGTGTCTTGCCATGATTAAACAAGTTGTTAGAGACATCAGCACGGCCAGGGAAAGGCAAACTTTCGTAACAATAAGTGTGCCTTAACAAAATCTTGATGCTTTCCCCCATGTTTGTAAACTTTTGTAAAGGAACAAATAGAATCTGCCTCTCATGGAAGTTATGTCCGCCAAGGAATGCATTCAAATTTGTGACTCTACAGATTACATGGGGCAGGGAGTGATTGTACACAAACGAGACTCTTACTTGAAGCCGGGCATGCTGAAGTCAAGCTTCTGGAGCCAACCAGTCGCTTGTCTTCAGTATCTCATAGCAAGGCAAACATGAAGGGGAGTAAAATGATCATTGATAACCTTATCAACGAAAGGATCCCGAGAACCACGCAAACATTTGAACTTTTCTTTGTGCAATAAGTTGATTCGAGATACCGCGCCCCTTTCGCCCCATATCAGGTAGAAGGACCACTTCAACTCAGGTGACCACCTCATCAACTTTTTTTCCAAAAAACTATGAACGGGAACATTTTCAAACGGATTCGATCTCTAAGCCCGCCCTCTCGTAGTCTCTATTTTCCATCTGGCAAACCTGCGCAGGTACACTGACGTTCTTTCCTCCACTCTCACCTACCCTGACCTTTCCAACACACGACCTCTCCCCATTTTCTCCCCATTTTCTCCCCATTTTCCTGTCACTCTCCTCGCCTCTCTCGCGCCCATCAAGAGCTTGGAATCCCCTCCCTAACTTTGACCTTCTGAGATCCAACAAACACACTTCCCCACTCACCAAAGCAACCATGGTGGCCACCCGATCGTCAGACCATGGCTCGCCGGCACGCACTCCCCAAAGGAACGCCGCCGTCGGTGTCGGTGTCGGCGGACGAGTCGAGAAGAAGAAGAAAGCAAGCAAGTCCAAGAAGAGACACAGCGGCCCGGCGAAGGCCGAGGACCTGGAGTTTGAGTCCCAGCTCATGAAGGAGGTCGGCCTCGGAGAGGTAAGCCTACTTTTACAGAGGGCCAGAGTCAACGCCAAAGTCAAGCAAGTACGTTCAAAGACTGATTGTGTGAGAACGTGCCCAAAGCCTAGACGCTCTTCTCCCGTCGCTCTGAGCCCCCGTGGGTCCAGTACAGCGGCCCGTGCCTGATGGGCCTGCCTCGCAAGGTCCGCGACAAGATCATCAACCTCGTCCTGCCCATCGAGCAGAGACCGGAGCACCAAGGGCAGAACAACAACAACAACAACAACAACAACAACAATAACAACAACAACACGCCGCCGCTCGCGAGCGACAGCACGGTGGGACTGCACGGCCCCTTGTTCGACTGCACATACGTCCACCCCGTCCTGCGGACCTGCCGCCAGCTGCGCTACGAGTACGGCCAGCTCTTCCGTAAGTCCAGGAGCCCTGAGCCATGACCAGTTCTGCATCAACAAGGCCGTCCGACACAAATATCATGAACAATAAGTACTTACTGAACCATAATTCCCCCCAAAAACAGTGACCAACAACCAGTTCACGCACCTGATCCCCACGGACTGGGACTCGTCCCAGCTCGCCCTCTTCACGCAGCACGCCGCCTCGCTCGGCGCCCCCGGCTTCCGCCTCTTCATGGACCTCGCCGCCGCCGCCCACCACCCGGGCGCGGGCTACAAGTGCTACCCGCGCGCGGTCCTGGGCCCCGAGGAGGCCGGCGGCCGGAGCCGGGACAACACATGCAGCAGCGGCGGCGTCGCCGTCGCCGTCGTACTCGACAGTGAGGGGGGGAGGGCCTCCTACTACCCGTACGCGCCCCTGCCGGCGCGCTGCCGGCGCAACCTCGAGCGCTGGATGCGCCGCGTCTACTACGGCGCCGAGACGCGCGTCCTGTTCGGCGACTACCCGCTGCGGCAGGACAACGGGCTCATCGCCCACTTTCTGCACCAGGCCCGGCAGGTAAGCGCGCCAGCCCCCCAAAAGCCCGCTTTTTTTTTTTGCGCCCCCCGCCCCCCGCCCCCCCCTTTTTGATACCTATCTACACTTGCCTGCCTTTTTCTAGCTCCGTTTTTCCCGGGGGAGGGGGAGGGGAGGGGCTGGCTGGCTGGCTGGCTGGCTGACTCCGGGTGCAGTACCGAGACCGGGGCAAGAGCTGGGAGCAGCTGCTGGCGGGCCTGGAGGAGGCGTGGGAGGCGTACATGGAGCGGCGCGAGCTGGCCGGGGCCAACCTGGGCAAGGGCGTCGCCGCCATGACCGCGCTGTACAAGGCGAGCAACGAGAGGCTGGAGAGGGCGCGGGCGGCGTCCCTGGGCGGCTGTGGCGCTGGCGGCGTGCCTTGAACTGTCCCGGGTAGGCAGGCGGCAGGGGCACGCTGTGTGCAGAAAAAAAAACCGGGCATGGAATTGATGTGAGTGAGGGTGGTGAGGAGGATGATTTTCGTGCAGCTGGGATCATGTTTGAATTGAAGACCTTACATAACGGCCGTGTGTCGTTTCGAAGATCATCATCACAGAAGAACGAGCCAGGCAATCAATGAACTTCAGGGAGTACCTGACATTATACCGTGATCGATGGTCCATACTGCCCGCGGCGCAGATGAGGCTTCACAACGTCTCCTACTAGATGTCCTCAAGCCCGCTCCATAGCCAGCCCTCGGGGTCAGTCACCACCGAGTGACAAGCAGCAAGGCAGACCTTCTGACGGAACTAAGTACACTGCCCACCACAACAAAAACATCCCGAGCAAAATGCCACTTCATCAACCCGCAAACCACACCGGCTCCTATGTATCCCAGCCGCCACGACCCTCGCCTGCGCACGCGTACACGCATGCGCAACCAAACACTACAACCACCACCAAGCAGACACAATCACACCCGCAGCCGCCCCTGCCGCCACGGGACAGAAGAGCCCCCGGCAGCAAGGTCCCCCGGGGCCCCGACCCCAGAGGCCACGGAAGTGGTTGCGACGCTGGCCGGCTGGGGTTTGGTCATCTAACCGCCCTCAGCCCCGGTCGAACAAGGCCTTTTCCTCCCAGCCGATGACGCGGTGTGGAACCCATCCCCCCCAAGCAGAAGGCGGCCTTGTCGACACAACGTGGATCAGGGTAGAAAAGAATCAAACCCACCTCGCAAGCAAATATTCACACGACAAGAAAGCTCAGATGTAACGAGCGCGTACGGCTCGGGACTTCTCTCCGGCCTCGAGGCAAAACATAAAGTCAAAGAGGCGGTGCGGTGCGGTGCCGGGTCTTGTGAGCTCGATTCCAGGGAACATTTGCGGCGGGAACCCTTTGAGACGAAGCGACCGGCGAGGGGGTGTGTGCTCGCTGCGTGGCCCCCCCACACATGTCATGCACAACATCGGTGCCCAGGCAAGTCCATCCACCACACCCGCTCCATGGCCCCATGCCCATGCGAGGGGAGGGGGAGCGGAGGCAGGGTCGGCACATGAAAAATTCTCAGTCACGACAGCGCGGCACACACTTGTAGACGCGCAAGGAAGGGGGGCGTATGGGAAGACGAGAAGAAAAAAAAGAAGAAAAAAAAATCTTCAAGTGATGACACACCTCGGAAGCCCCGATCCTGCCGCATCAACCGCCCGCCCGTGGCCACAAGGGGACCCTCCCACGGGCCGGCCAAGACCCGGTCACAGGGCCCCCGGCCCTCCGGGATGGCGGCCCTTCCTGCCTCCCACCGCCAGTGGTCCGAAATGGTGTACAACAAACGTAGCCGAACTCACTGCGTATTGTATGCAATGCACCGTAACAACAAAGAGCCGGGCTCCTTGGTCAGGATTCGGGCTTGAGAACCAGGCCCAATCCCCCGCCCCACGCAAATTTGTGCTTGGCGCTCCTGCCCGTCCGCCAGGCCTGGCTGCCGGGCCCCGGAGACGCGCGGGGGGCTTCATCAGTCATCATCAGTGGCACACAGGTTGGGAGGAAGTGAAGGATGGGGGGAGGGGGGGTTAGGTGGGCACGGGTTGGGCAAGGCGGTGCAGGGTCGATCACCGCATGAAAAGAGAAGAGGAAGGGGGTCCACTCGACGGTCGTCCCCACGGGTTGATGCCGATCATTCNGGGGGGGGGAGACGGACATGAACCTTGCCCTGCTTCAGAGGACGTCGCCCCGCTTCCGCTGCGACTGTGGACGGGGACGAAAAGACTTGCGGGTGGTGATGGCCGATTTCGACGTCCCTCGCCCAGGGGATAAGGTTCATGTCCGGAGAAAAGATTCCTGCCTTGGGCCCGTAAAGGTACAGCGGCGTGAACTGGGTCAACTGGTACATCTTCTATCATATTTGAAGGGGCGTGGGGGGCCGGGGGAATGTGAGCGAAGGCGAGGTTTTAGCTTCGCTAGGTTGGGCAGAATTGCTGGATGGACCATGGTAGAGCGCGTGGGTGATGGTGGGTGATGGTTCGTGAACGAGACAGCGATAACAAGGTTCGATTCGCATGCGATGATGGCTCGCACCTTTGCTTGTCCTCTCTCCCACACACCCACCCATCTTGCCTCTCTCTGTCTCTGCCAGGTCCCGCGAGCACCCCCCCCCNCCCCGCCCCTCGCTCTCCCCTGATCGCCCCAGTTGCGAACAGTGATCGACCAATCGCCTTGGGGGCGGGCGGTGCCAAGCGCCGGGTCATGAATTGATTGAAGAGGGACCCTGAAACTTGGATCTGGCTGCGGGGACAAGGGCAGAGAGAGTGGGGACGCCAGAAGCTGACGGGGAAGAGGCGTAGATTAAGATTAGATGTGGCCATTCCTCTTTTCGGTTGCTGTTCTGGCGTCTGCGGGACAACGGGAAAAAAGCAAAAAGGCTGGCGCAGGTGCCAGCTGTCAGAAACGCACAACGGCCGGAAAAGGAAGTCGAACGCGCGGTGCACACTTTGGTAGAGGAGGAGAAGGCTGGCGATGCGCCCGTGTTCTGCGTCGAGGCACAGACGGCAAAGGCAGGCCAGTCAGGCAGCCAGCCAGCCAGTCAGTCACCCAGAGATTCGTTGGTCTGCCTTGTCTGGCTCGGCTATTTGGATGACATGAGGGACAAAAGTGTCGGTGCTTCACATAACTGGCACTTGTCCTGCATCGGTAGATCTGTGTTTCGAGTCTGTGCTCCCCAGACCATCATCCTTGTGGGGCTCAAGGGCTGTGACGTACTGAAAACAACACAGTACCATTATTGCTGTACCGTACCATTGTTCTGTCAATGGGCCGATGACTGACAGACTGACAGACTGACAGACTGACAGACGCTGCCTTCAGGCTTGGTATGGAAGCTCCGGATGGACTATCGACGGGAGACGTCAGCTCCAGGTCCGTGGGTACCGAGGCAACGTCGCATTTTCCGTCCATAGCCCCGAGTCTAAGAGGACCCGACACGAGGTTTCTATCAGGGTACGATGGTGGTGGTAGTGGTGGTAATGGTGGTGGTAGTGTTGTTCGTCGCCGTGGTGATGATAGTGACGAAGAGAGAATAATGGGTCGTGAGATTAAAGAAAAAAAAAAGAGGGACTCGCCGACGGCCCCCAGGAGGACGGACGGTCCACGTGCGCAACACAAGCGTTTCTGGCACTTCCCCCTTGCAGCTAGCACAGGCTATAGCGCGGTTGCGTCTTTTGGGAGATTTTCTTGGGCGTGGCGGATCTCTATTTTTAACAAGGGCTCGCTTCCGGGCGGTCCAAGCAATAGTGCATATTTGCACCAGGGGAATTTGGGGCCGGCCACCACGCGCCGGGTATGATGTCTTGTTTTCCCCATCTCACTATCTAGGTATTACCATACTTCACTTCACCCAGACCAGCCGGCCTTTCTTTTTTCTCCCGTCGGCACGCCGACCGAGGTTATTCTGTGTCAAGAGAGCATGATAAGCTCGGATTCAGCGGGCTTGCCGGCGCGTTATTGCCACTGGCGTCAGGTTATTCCCGGTCCCGACAGCGATGGTTCCGGCCGCCTATGCTAAGCATCCTCCTCTCGAGGAGCCGAGATGAAACTGCCTCAATTGTCCAGCGCACTATTTGCTAGTGCATCAGCCTCACGGTTGTCCCCCCTCGGTACATGCCAGAACTGGAACTGCAGGCCGCCATCATCGCCATAGGTCATCTCCTCTATTGCCTCGTGGATCTCGCTGAGTTTTTGGAGGTGAGCCACCGGTCGCCCGTTCGGTCGCAGGCCACCGTCCTCGACCCATTCGGCGACCCACATGGACATGGCCTGGCAGAGATACTCCGAGTCGGAGCGGATCTTGATCTCCTGCAGTTTTATGTCGCCATGGCTGATACCCCTGATGGCGTCGACCGCCTGCGAGAGGGCCTCGATCTCGGCGCGGGAGCTCGTCTGTGGGCACGAGGGGCTGAGAAGACCACTAGAATTGAATCGGGAGCCTGGGCCGAAGTAGACACCCCATGATGCCCGAGCCGTCGGCTTCCCGTTGTCACGACAGGCACCGTCGATGGAGACAACCAGAGACATCTTGTCGACCTCGATCGCCTGTGTCCTAGGGTAGCGGATCTGCAGCTGGCTCACCTGCTTCTCAGCAGAGTAGGTGATGACTTGAGCCTTGGGCACACTACGATGCATCGGGCTGTAGTCGAGGACGAACAGCCGCTCGATTTCTTCGCCAACGTCGTTGACTGGAGTGCCAGTGGCGTCAAGGAACGCAGGCGGGAAGACGCCCTTCATGATGGATGAGCTCGTAAGTGATATGTCGTGGGTGATTTACGAGGACAAGATGTGGCGCACGGCTCACGGGAGATTTGCAGTACTGGCGGGCCATTTATTTATTGTATCCCGAATTGTGCCATAACTACTGGCCCGGCTACGTGAGCAAGCTGAAAGAAACACGAACGGTCGACAAGCATGAAACTGGCAACGTCGCTCAAGCTCCAAAACAAACTCACCAGGGCTGGGCAACCTGGTGGGAGATCTACCGTTGCACAGTCGAAGGTTAAGGTTCGCAGAAGACCCGTTTGTGCATGGAATGTTCGGCGCGCGCGCGTCAGCGAGATATCAGGGTCGCTTCACCCCGAACCTTGGAGGGCTGAAGGGGCCAAGGCACAGAATGCACTTCATCAGAGCGTAAATGAAAGCCCCGAGTTGGTCGTGGTAGTTCCAACCTTGTTTGTGACGATAGGGAGAGGCTGGCGTTATTGGCACGCTGATCGCCAGCCGCAGGGTGGTTCGTGCAGACTGGCAGAGCAATCCAGAGGCACTGAGGCAGTGGTGGTCGAGTTTACCGAATGCTAGTGGCAGCCGGTGGTTTGAACCTCTCGGAGAGTTTCTCGCCAGTTCAAACGGCTTTCCCAAGGCGGGCTGGTCCTGGTCGCGGGCCAACCAGGCCCGCCTGAGCCAGTCAGAGACGGACGCGCCTCACCACCTCTGTGCTCCTCTGCAGCAACCTCAAACACGCCTGTCCTGACAGCCAACCCGGGGCGGCCTTGCCTTGTGCTTGCCCAGAGATATGTCGAGTCCCAAAGGACGCGGCCGAGGGACACCAACGCATGCGCACAGAGAGGTGCCAACCGAGCTTTCCGAGATGTTGCCGCACCGAGGGCGGATGGAATTGATTGCGTGGGGGTCCTCGCATGTGCACATGTGCACAGTATGGGGAGGGATAGACCTGAGGAGCTTTGCAGTCTGCAGTCTCTACAAGACGTGCCAAGAGGCGGAGACGAGTGAATCCCATCCCTCCCCCCAGCCGCGAGACATGAGGATATCTATGGCCTAGCAGGGTTCGCCACTCGGGTTGCAGCTCCCGAATGCCCTGCCCGGTACATGTGTCCGATGTGGACAGTGTCCGATGTGGCTTTTTCGTTCCGTCTGGCCGGGGCTGCCGTCGACCTGGGGCTGACCAGATAGATAGCACAGAGAAGCATTTCAGGCTACGGAGTGAAAGGCTACAGGCTACAGGCTACAGCCAGCCAGATGGCCCATCCGAAGCAATCGGGTGGCGCTACGTATGCCGTGTGTGTGTGTGTGTGTGTGCGCCGCTGTGATGTGATGTGACTTTCGACAGACGAGATGGTGTGGATGGACTGGACTAGACTGTCTGGTAGTCCGTCATCGATCGTCAGGGCCAGGGCATATAAACTGTCTTGACCATGTGTGTCTTCTCGTCCGAACTTGGAGATGGTCAGAGGCGCTTGGCCCAGCGCCAAACGGAACATTTTGAATGGGAAGGGGGCCCCACTCTGAAGCGCAGTTGCGCCTGCGTGTGCCCGCTTGCGCCTGGCTATTGCAGCAAGCAGCCGGATCGCACTGCAGGGTTGCGGATTCTGTATCCATCTGATGTGTCTGGGCCGGGCAGCGCAGGGCAGTCTGGCACGGCCTTGCCACGTCGAGTCCTCGAGCATGAGGGTGAAATGAAGTGAAATGATGATGCGAGGAGACCAAGGGAGGCAAGCATAGCTAGCACCTGTCTTAGGTGGTGGGATATAACCAGCCACCCAGGGGCGAGAGAGACACGTGTTGCAGAGTTGGGACACACAAGAGACGAGTCTTCCTTGTCTGCTGGATCATGCCGACAACCCGAACTGGCTGGCAGTCTTCTTCAGATGGGTCATATTCGTGCGTTTCTACGGCATCCACCGTATCTACCGTACAGTACGTATGTATCGTGCAGCCCGCTACAATGGCAGAGGAGACAGACAGACAGACAGGCATACCATGAGTTGTATGTGTGCGTGTGTGCGTGTGCGTGCGTGTGTGTGCTGTTGTATGTACGCGTGCAGAAAGATGCAGTTGTATTATCGTGCAGCTTGGGCAGTAATATACTATAGGATGCACCATACGATATAGCCTCCAAAGTGCTTCCCAGCAACACCCGACCACCCCCCCTTTCCCCCTCATCCAACCCCCCCTTCTTCTGCTACCCCCCTCCCTCCACCCTCCCTCACGAATACTCTGAAACAGCTCACAATCTTGCATACGAGCCCTGCTACACGCTAGCCCTTCTCAGCCACGCCACCGTCCAATCCCTCCTTCCCCTTCCAGCTGCTGCAGCCTGCAGAGTGTGGCAGTTTCTCCAAGCGCATCTTCGGGAGCGGGAAAGAAAAAAAGAGAGAGACAGCAAGAGGAGCAGAGAAGGAAAGAGGAAATAGCAGCAGCACAACCGTCTGGAACCTGGAAGGTGCAGATGCAGGAGGGCAGGAAAAGGAGCAGTCCAGAGCAGAACAGAGCAGGTACACGCAAAACTGCCACTTTCCAAGTGTAGATAGAGAGAATACAGGACCGGCCATCCAGCCGCGAGTGCAAAAGTGAGAGAGTGAGAGAAAGTGAAAGTGGGCTCGGCCACTCATCTCATTCTGGTGCCTGCCTCTGCCGTGTCTGTACCTGAGCCTGAGCCTGTGCCTGGCTGCTCCTCCCCAAAGTCTAAGTACCTAACTTACTTACCTAGCCATATCTACTACTGTGCTTCCCTCCGTCAATAACCCAAAACCCCCCTTCCCTATCCCCCCAGTCGCCTTTCGCCTGTCGCCCACACACAACGCACACACACACCCTCCTCACCCACCACCACGCCCCCATCGCTGTCGCCCTTCAATCATCCGTCGTCGCCCATCCTCCTCCCAGACTCCATCCACATGCACCCACATACTGCATCCGTCGCCGCGCAAGCAATTGAATCGCCTCGCCCTCTCCTCTGTCCCCCTCTCCCTTCGCTCGAAGCGAACGAAGCCAAGCGAAGCGAAGCGCAGCAATCCTGAGCAGCGAAACCAGACAAGACCAGACCAGAGCCGAGCGAGCACAGTGACCCGAAGCCACTCACACATCCACACGCCCACACGCCAACCGCCCGCCCTCAAAGCCCTCTTAATCACCAGCGACAAGCCAAATCCTGCCTCTCGTCTCCACTGCGCCTAATCAAGCAACCAAACGCCGCCCAGAGACGAACTTTCTCGTCCACCCTGCTTGCTACCGTATCCAGATCGGCACGGCCCTGTTCCTCTTCTGATAACGTCCCGCTTTTCCTCTTTAGGGCGCTCGCTGGTCGACAATCAATCGCGCTGATCATTGAACGCATGCGCCTTTGAGCCACCCCCCAAGGAATCAGGAACCACCACCCAGACCGGGCCGCTTTCACTGCCCTTGCCCTTTCTCAACCGCCCGCCAGCGCCAACCTTGGTCCTGCCATCCTCGAGCCGACTTTTCTCGGCTTGACTCTGCGGCGCCTTCATCAACCAACCCGATCAGACGCCGTCACACCTGCGGCCGGTCGTCAACTCCCGTCTCTGATTGCTCTCGACCCCCCTCGATTCCACTTCTCGGCGCGCCCAGAGCCTGAACGAGCAGCGGTCGACGCACGCACGCGCACACGCATCACCACGGCCAACGCCACCTGAACAGCGCCCTAGGCACGCAGCGCAACCCCCCGCCCAGCTGCCCGCCCTAGACGACATACACCACTAATTGTCCTGCGAGACATTGTCCAATTTCCACCGCGAGCTCACTGAAGACGCCTCCCCAGCGCCCTGTAGCATCTTGCTACACACATTCCAGAGGTCTCGGGTGCTTTCTCGCCCGGCCCCCTGAAATCCACCCCTCTACACGGCGTCGGGCCTCATCTTGAGCATGTCTGTGATGCTGCAAACTCCTTCCAGGGCCTCAACCGCATCCTCCTCCTCCTACCAGGCCCTTTCCCGCCAGAACACCATGTCCTCATACGATGGCTCGCGGTCAGCCCGCCAGTCGAAACGGTACTCCATGTCGGCATTGTACATGTCGATGTCGGCACAGGAGACTGACTTGGAAATAGAAGACGATCTTGCCAAAGGTATTGTCCCGATCCAACCACTCCTCAGAACAAGTCTCGACTGAGATCCCCTTGCTTACTCTCCACAGCCCAGAAAATACTTCGAGACCTCAAGTCCAAGATCTCCTCCCAGTCCAAGAAGAACTTCGTGCTTGAAAAGGACGTGCGGTACCTCGATTCTCGAATTGCCCTACTCATTCAAAATCGCATGGCTCTGGAGGAGCAGAACGAAGTCGCCAGCCACTTGGAAGACGCAACAGATATTCAGGAGGGTGTCTTTCCAAACGACGACAAGACACAGAGATATGGCAACCTCATGTTCCTTTTGCAGTCGGAGCCCAGACACATTGCGCACCTCTGCCGTCTTGTGTCCATGTCAGAAATCGACTCGCTGCTGCAGACAGTCATGTTCACCATCTATGGAAATCAGTATGAGAGCCGAGAAGAGCATCTGCTGTTGACCATGTTCCAGGTTTGCCCCCCTTCGGCATCACAAGCGGTCGCCCACGCTGACTTGTGCTCCACAGTCCGTTCTCACATACCAGTTCGATAACACCCCAGAATACTCGTCCTTGCTTCGCGCCAACACGCCAGTCTCGCGGATGATGACGACATATACGAGGAGAGGACCGGGCCAGAGTTTCCTGAGATCGGTGCTTGCGCACAGGATTAACGGCCTTATCGAGCTGCATGATTTGGATCTCGAGATTAATCCACTCAAAGTATACGAGAAAATGTGCGAGCAAATCGAGGAGGACACAGGCAGCCTTCCGCCTTCTCTACCAAAGGGCATCACTGCGGAACAGGCTGCGGAGAATGCCCAGGTCCAGGCCATCATTGAGCCGAGGCTCACAATGCTCACAGAGATCGCGAATGGCTTCCTCTCGACCATCATTGAAGGCCTGGACGAAGCGCCGTACGGAATTCGATGGATCTGCAAGCAAATTCGGAGCCTAACAAAGCGCAAGTACCCGGACGCCAACGACCAGGTTATCTGCACCCTGATCGGAGGGTTCTTCTTCCTGCGCTTCATCAACCCCGCCATCGTCACGCCGAAGTCGTACATGCTGATAGATGGGACACCGGCGGACCGCCCGAGACGGACGTTGACGCTGATCGCAAAAATGTTGCAAAACCTCGCGAACAAGCCTTCCTACGCAAAGGAGCCTTACATGGCCAAGCTGCAACCGTTTATCCAGTCGAACAAGGAACGGATCAACAAGTTCATGCTTGATCTTTGCGACGTACAGGACTTCTATGAGAGCTTGGAGATGGACAACTACGTGGCGCTTTCCAAGAAGGACCTGGAGTTATCCATCACGCTGAACGAGATATATGCCATGCACGGCCTCATTGACAAGCATCGGAACGATCTTTGCAAGGACGAGAACTCGCACCTACACATTATCATGTCCGAGCTTGGCCCTTCCCCGCCACAAGTCCCCAGGAAGGAAAACCGGGTGATCAACTTGCCGCTGTTCAGCAGGTGGGAATCAGCAATGGACGACTTGACCGCCGCGCTTGATATCACCCAGGAGGAGATCTACTTCATGGAGGCCAAGAACGTATTCGTACAGATCATGCGTTCGATCCCGTCAAACAACTCTGTCCAGCGGAGGCCTCTCCGCCTGGAGCGCATTGCCGATGCAGCGGCAACATCTCGGAACGACGCGGTTATGGTCCGCAAAGGTATCCGTGCCATGGAGTTGCTGAGTCAACTGCAGGAACTGCGAGTCATAGACAAGTCGGACCAGTTCAGCCTGCTACGAGACGAGGTCGAGCAGGAGCTACAGCATCTGGGCTCCCTCAAGGACGCAGTCATCGTGGAGACCTCGAAACTTGACGAGGTTTACAAGACGATCCGCGATCACAACTCGTATCTAGTCGGCCAGCTGGAGACGTACAAGAGCTATCTGCACAATGTTCGCAGCCAAAGCGAGGGTACACGGCGGAAACAGCAGAAGCAGCAGGTCCTTGGTCCCTACAAGTTCACACACCAGCAATTGGAGAAGGAAGGGGTCATCCAGAAGAGCAACGTGCCGGACAACAGGCGGGCCAACATTTATTTTAACTTCACCAGCCCGCTGCCGGGTACCTTTGTCATTTCTCTGCACTACAAGGGCAAGTATTGCGGATCCAGCGCTCAAGAGTGTTCCGATATCATTGCGGACTTGTTACTGACATGCATCACAGGGCGTAACCGCGGCCTCTTGGAGCTCGACCTCAAGCTCGACGACCTCTTGGAGATGCAGAAAGACGGACAGGACGAGCTGGACCTCGAGTATGTCCAGTTCAACGTGCCGAAAGTTCTCGCCCTTCTGAACAAGCGGTTCGCCCGGAAGAAGGGTTGGTAAATAAGAATTGTCACACGCCGTTCGTCGTTGTGTGCATCCTAAAGCGAGGAACGTCGGGTCCCTCATGGCGCCATGCTTCTTCACAACACATATCTCACGATCGACCATTCTGCCATCTCACAACATCATGTATCGCTAAGGGACTGTCGGCGTTTTGGAGCCGGCGTGCACTTTTATACTCCTTGATACCACCGCCTATACGCAACACCGTCTTTTCAGGTCGCCTGCCTGCCTGCCTGCACCTTCGCCTTGCCCACTATATATCCCAGGGTTCTTTCAATCCTGCGCACCTCCTCCCGCCGCGGCACGCCATCAGGCACAGCCTCTTATCAATATCTAATTTCTTCGGTGTGGCCTTGATCGTGGCGGTTTTCGACACCCACATGTTTCTGTCTTGCGTTCGATTCGGCTCTGTTGTTATAGGACACATTAATGGTGGCTGGCTATGCTTCGGCTGGACCGGCGGCTTTTTTGGCTTCGCTACACGGGAGAGGTGGAAAGGTGGGGTTGGGGGAGGGGGGAAAGGGGGTGGCGTCGGTGCTCTTTTTTTGCGTCTGTTTTTGAATGAGCGGCTTCCAGATGGCAAGCATTGGAGTTGATCAGTCCTTGTCAGTCCTCTCTTCATGACCCAGTCCCCCGGATTCAGTCACCTCATCGAACTCTTGGTCGTCGTTTTGGGCGTAGTGAATGTTCCCACAGTGAAATTTTGGGTTTTGTGGTGCAGATTGGGGCATGTCAAAGGTTGGGATGAGAGGTCTCCAAGTTTTTTTGCTTGCGAGGAAGGCATCGAGGACAGTCGATGATGACCCTTTGCCAACTTGTTTCTTGTTCTTTTTTTCTTCGATATTACCCATGGGTGGAAAGATCTCGGACAGGGACGTCCCGGGGCTGTTTTACGGTTGGAGGGACTTCCGGGGCGAAAGGGGGGACAAGGACACACGAGAATGATGTCTTTTTTTTTTTTTTTTTTTCGCATCTCAAGTTCTGTTTTCTCCTTGCTTCCACCGTCTTCTTGTCTTTTCTTTCCTCGCCTCCTCTTCTTGGAATGGACGATTTGGCTCACGTTTTTCTCTCTCAACCCTTTTTTCCCCATTCTTCATGTGTATGCTGCCCATGGTATAGATGAGACAAACATGGAAATTCTGATGCTGCGCCCCGCCACCTCTTTTGATTTCTGCTCTGTTGTTCATGTATTTTGGAACGTCGTTCTGAACGGTTCTTTTTATAGCAAAAATACCTATTGCTTGATGCTCTCTGTCTTCTTCGTTAATGTGATGGCTCTATGTCTGATGAAGGGTGTGATTATATGTGATTGAGTGAGTAAGTAAGTACCTAGGTATGTAGATCAAGCTGGCCGATTTGAACTGCATGTGTACTAGTAGCTATCGATCTAGCTGACTGGCTGGCTGTCTCTCCACCTGGCCACCGGCTGGGGCTGGTCATGCCGATTTGTGCTTGCTCTCCTGGCTCGTGATAACGTGCTTGCTGCCTCCTGACTTGTGTATATGCTGCTGCGATCATGGATGGGGTTTCTTTCTGTCTTGCTCGTGGGTCGGGCGACGTCGAGAGCGCCCCCCCCCCCACCCATCCATCCTCAGGGGTTGTTGCGTCTTTCGGACTGCTCCTTTCCTTCCTCCTGCCCTTCTTCTCTCGACCCAACCCAGCTTCTC